>JARVJO010000125.1:1712560-1727116 GCA_031762555.1 Cynodonichthys magdalenae | reverse complement strand
TTTGTTTTACAGCATAAAATGTCTGAATGAGTGCTCATCCAAGACTGGTGATTCCATACTTTTTGCCAGGGGTTGTAAGTCAGGTCCTCTGAAGGGGTTTTTCATTTAAACATTTTGTCTCTTCTCCAAGAGACTACTTCAATCTGAGGAGTTACAGGTAAACTCAGCCTTATGAGCTGTACCTTCACAAGGTGGATCAGCCTTCTAAATTAGTATTGTTTAGTTCATAGTTCAGATTTGAGTATATCTGACTGAGAACCGACACATTTTGCCACAATCTGTGTGGAATGAATATTAAAATACTTTCTTCACTTGTTTGGGTCACAATTCCTGATATTCAGCAGCTCATTAACATCTGCAAGAACTCTTTTCAACACTGTCCTGTTTTGTATATTTAGTATTGTATAAGAACTAAAAGTTCAATTAGATTTATCTGATTCAAAATAAAAAAACATTGACCTGATTATTTTTTTAAGAACTTGAGCATTAGAAAAGCTTGAATCTTCTGCTGTATAATCCAATAGTTTCACATTATGTCAGTATTTTGTTCCTCATAACACACTCACTGACAAAACAAAGCACTTCAGCACCCAGCAGAACAGGTGGTCCACATACAGACCAGTAATGGATCTGTAAATGAGCCAATCTACAACAGGCACTAAAGGCTCTGCGTTGTGGCATTGGGAGTTGAGTGTTATCAGGTAATTGCTGGAGCATGTAAGAGTGAAACAGTGAAGATCAGCAGACACACTAGCATCACCAGCACTTGTTAGGATTTTGATGGGGGGTCATTTTGCAGGTGTTCATTAGGCTAGGTGGCATATTATCTGGCCTGTGGGACAAACACATCATGAAGGTTCCTGTACCAAAGATAGACCACACTAAGGACAACTGGACTGTACTCCTGGTGTTTTAGAACTACATGCAATCAGCTTCTTCTTGGACACAGGTCTTGGACTCTTTACAAAACATTGAGTGTTCTTGCCACATGTCTCAATGACATCAGCAGACTACAGGTTTTTCTGACCTATATGTTGGCTGCTACTTATCAGGGCAGTGTGGCTGTGTCTTAATTCACAGGCACCATCCTCATGAGTACTTAGCCCAGCTGGGCCACACTACAGTCATTCACACATTCACTCACTGATGGTGGTAACCTAATTGTAGCCACAGCTGCCCTGGGGCACACTGACAGAGGCGGCTCTGAAATGCACCGGTGCCACCGGACCCTCTGACCACCATCAGCAGGCAAGGTGGGTGAATTGTCTTACCCAAGGACACAACAATTGAGACAGCTGGAACAGGGGATCGAACCAGCAACCCACCGTTACATGAGGACTCTCCTAACCAGTCCATCTTACGAAGTACTATTCTTATTCTATAGACAGATTATTTCATTTGAGTCTGAATCTTTTCAAATTTCAAAAATTAGGTTAAATAATCTGTCCATGGCGTAAAATAATTGAAGATTGTTTTGAAATAAGCAACATTTTTGGGCTAACAAGATTAATAATCTAACATATTCTGCTCTTGCTTAGAACACGAGTCTAAAAATGAAATCAAAAATTATTTTTGGCTGATATAAGATTAAAAGACTTAGATGGAATATTTTTGCAGCTCTGATGTCCAGTGCTGATCTGCTGGATATGGAGGTCCAGTTCGAACAGCTGTGGGTGGGCTTGCTTCAGGAGCTCAAGCAGCAGCTGTGTGACTGTTCTGCTCTGAATCTCTGCTTGTGTCCAGAGCTGAGTGAGACATGAAACATGTCTGCTTTTATTACCAGCTCTGATCTGATTTTGTAATCTTTGTAATAAAGTCACACGACTTTTTAACACGTGTAATTTTAGGTTATTTCCATCACGCTGACTGGGTGATTAACTTTTTGTTGTCGTGATTGTAGATAAAGAGCATCAGGATCAAAAATTAGCTAGGGTGGCATTAAATTTTATAATGTCTCTTAGCTCTTTTCTAATTCTGTTTTTAGTATTTAACACGTATTTTGCTTTGTTTCAGAGTGTTTTATGAGCTCCTCTACAGACAAACCTCTGGTGTAAGGCAGCAAAGCAGAGCTGCCCTTTAATGCTCACCGATGTGATGTGAAAAACTCTGACAGGTCACAGTAACCTGGACACAGCCTCCACTGTGTGGCTAATAAGCTGCAGCTGTACATGCAACAAATAAAAGAGCCACGCTGCATCTGTATCATCACCAGCAGAAGCAGCGGCAGCAGCAGTAGCCCCACAGAGCTTCTTTAGAGATGCTGTTACGGTCGGACCTGTGAGGGACGGCCTTCAGATGCCACTCCACATCCACACTTTTAATAAGGAACAGAACAAACACAGCTACAGACGCAGGAAGGCTGATTCTCAGAGAGGGAGGCATTTTTCAAAATGAACTTTCCAGACACATTTATTGGGCCGATAACATTACTCAAACACAGTGTATGACCATTGTAAACAAGAAAACAGAAAAAGGCATCAGCTCGTACGGAGCTCAGTGTGCCAAGCTGTTTCATTTCTTTAACTTTTCTCTTTTTTAAAATCTTCTTTAAATATCTTTTTTTTTATCTTTATTCAGTATTTTTTTACATCATTAATTTTCTCCAGTATTGATAATAAGAATAATAATATTAATAATAATAATAATATGTACAAATGAGGCAAAGACACTGGTTGCTCTGAAGCTTTTTGCTTGTTTCCTGTGACATGGTTTTGGGGAAATGACAGAGTAAGGCTGTGTTCCATCTTTGTTTCTTATGCTGATTACATGCCCTGTTGGTAACAGTAATGAAACATGGGTCCTGTTGTTTTGATCGGGCAGGGTGGGGGCAGTGACTTAGTCCTTAGATTGTCCCACTGATGGCAACATCTTTTATGTACAAAGCCTTTTAAGTTACGAGAGGTTGTCAGCTGGGAGCATATCAAATAAATTCTTGTATATTTTTTTTCTT
Organism: Cynodonichthys magdalenae; assembly: GCA_031762555.1. Classification (NCBI taxonomy): domain Eukaryota; kingdom Metazoa; phylum Chordata; class Actinopteri; order Cyprinodontiformes; family Rivulidae; genus Cynodonichthys; species Cynodonichthys magdalenae. The sequence continues at coordinate 1,724,166 of JARVJO010000125.1, read as the reverse complement.
CAAATGTCTTTTTTTTTGTTTTTCTCCCAAAAACAGTGTTGGTATCAAAATGTCCATATAGATGTAGTCATACAGTGGGGGAAGGGGGTTAGATGTGTTAGATCAAGGGTTCCAACAGTTCTTGATGTATGAAAAGTAGTCTCTTTGCTTTTAAGTTCCTTCTTTCGAATAATGACCGGTGTTGTCTGTCTTTGTACAATGCCATGAAAAGTTCTTGGATGAGAAGTAGCCTTTAGACCAGTTTTCACATCTTTAACATTGTCCTCTTTTTCTGTTTTTGTCTTCTTACATTCAGGTTCTCTTCATGCTCAACCAAGGGGGCTTATTTCAGCAACCACTCATTCACTGGAAAAAACAAAGAAGAAAAATGTGAGAATGATGCTTTACATAAAAAACACAAGTCTTTAGAAATGGCTGATGTTACAACCCAAAATACCAACATCCATCATCTTTCTTCTAAAAAGCCCAATCATTTGATTGAGCTTATTTTTGTAATATTGTAATCTGAAAAAAAAACTGAATTGTAATCTATAAAGTGCAAATGTGAGTGTAAACAGGAAAGAGATAAAAAAAAAGATAAATAGAGAGAGAAGCAGACAGAAACACAGACTAAAAATTAAGCCTGAAACAGCTGCTGTTCAAAAACTTGAAGTTGTTCTGACAAACCTCAGGACTGTAAGTGTCAGCATCTGGTCGTCACATGGGTTAGTTTTTATATCTACACTGTTTTAGACAGGAGATATCATGTACGAATACACATCATAACAGCTTTACAGGAGCTGCCATCTTGTATTTTAAGAGCCAGTGGCTGTGTCCAAAATCAGGGGCTGGGTCCTTCGGAGGACGCAGCCTCTGAATTTGGACACAGCCTGTGTCTGAGCTCAGTGATGATGTGTGGCTTTAAGTCCCGTCTACTTCCTCCCACACAATAATGGCGTTACAAGACTTTTGTTTTGAAGAATAAAAACCATAATTACAGCAAAACAGGTTCAAAAATTAATATTTAAGCATGCAACAACAAAGTAAGAAGCACAAGACTTAACAAGATCAGGTGCACTTTTATTTTGTAACATGGACAAACTTCTGATTGTTTACAGACAAACTGTTTGTTTACTTGGTGAGGTGGGACAGGAACCAGCTGGTCCTGTTCTGGTTTTAACTTCTGGGTTTTGTTCCGAGGTCTACTTATTATTTACAGTTCGTGATGATATGACTAGGTTATAAAAGCCCTTCACTTCTAGTTTTTAAGAGAAAAGTCAGAGCTTGTTGAAAATGGTAGTTTATGGAAGGTTGGGGGTTCACTTCCTGAACTCCAGGAGAATTTAAGAGAAACTTTAAGTTTTTCCAGTTCTCAGGCTCCTCTCCTGGGGAACCAGCTTCCAGTTTCTGTCTGACACTGTGTCTACTTTTAAGACTAGACTGAAGACTTTCCTCTTTGATAAATCCTATAATTAGGTTTAGGTTTCAAAAATTATTCCTCATTTCTGCTGCTATAGGCTTAGACTGCTGGAGCACAAACTGAGCACCTTTCCTCACTCTGCTGCTGTCTTCAGTCTCTCTCCTCTACAGGTTTGTAATTATTGCAGTCAAAAACATTTCTTTGTCTCTTCTATAGAAGAAAATACACCTGGACCAGTCCTTTTATGCTTGTGTTTCTTTCCTGTCCTCCCAAACCCAGCTGGCTGAAGCAGATGGCTGCTCGTCCATCTAAATGATTTGTGAATATTTCATTATGAATGGCAACATTTGCAGAAACAAAACAAAGTGAAGATGGGTCAGGACACTGTTTATGCATCTGAAATGTTCTGTGAAAGAAAGGATTTATTACAGATTCTTAACATAATTAGGATCATTTTTTTATTCAGGTCAGAAAGTAGCTCAAAAACATGTGATCTTTAGTTGTATAGTTTTTCACCTCTCAGCGAAGAAGCTTGGAGGTTTTGTTCCTGATCACACACATAAGCAAAAAAGTAAAGCTTTTCAACTTAATGAGAGAAACTCCTCCAACCAGAAGTATTTCACTTAAAAGCACAAACCTAAGAAGGTCTGATTTAGACTTTCTGCTGCTGCCTTTCAGAGAATGTCCTGTTTGTTTGACAGTTTAGATGCTGAGAGGTGAGGAGCTTTGTAGCTGTCGCTGAAGATTTGCACCTTTTAGGTGAATGGGATGAGAAAAACAGAATGAACAGAGCAAGACTAAAACTGTTCTGCTTTGTGTCGGCTGTGGTACACTAAACCCTACAGAGAAGAGAAAGCGCTGCAGCCACTATTGGTCTTAAACAGATTCTTTACACTCACTCCAGAGATGACATTCAGCACCCTGACATGTGAAACAGCACTGAGGAGACAGCAGACTCTTACACCTCTCCAAGTTGCAGGAAGTTGTGACAAGCCTGTTTTCAGCCTTCCACCTGTCAGATCTCTCAGACACAACCACACCACTGTTTTCACAACCCAACTGTCAGTATTCTCCCTTCATATTTTCTCTTAAACATCTTAATTGTCTGGATTTTATCCACTTTATCCAAGTTTAAGGTTCATGTTCCGTTGGCTTCCATTTGCATTTATTTTATTGAAGGAAACGTATTCATTTCCATTCAGTCTTTAAGGCATTTTACATATTTATGCTTTAGATGGTGAAAATATTCCTATAACCAATGTGCAATCAGTTTATTTTCATGCTGTGATTAAGATTGTTGTGAGAATAATTATTTCTGAGGGATTATTTAGTTACACGCCTTGCTTTGATACAACACAATCAGACATGTAATGTTTAAAAATCATTGTTTGAAAACCCATAAGTGAGGTCATGTTCCTGCTTTAGACTGTCAGTTTTAGGAGGCGTGACTCAGTTCTGGACACTATTTAAAGCTACTTGTGTTATGATGAAAACAAAATAAATGCAAATGTCAGGATTATGGTATTTTGGTTCTTTTTACTAGTATTGTTTTGGAATGTTTTTCATTATTTGGTTGTCCTTATTTTTTTATTTCCTGTCAGTGTGCCTCATTTTCTTTGCCATGTTACCCTCAGTTAACTTCTTAGTATTTTTCCAGCCTGTCTCACTCACCTGTCCATAGTCAGTAATCACCCATGTGCTTCCACTCTTCAATCATCCTCAGTTGTATTTAACCGGCCTTCTGTCTCCATTGCTTTGTCGGATCATTGCCTATTTTTTCATGTGCCAAGCCTTGTCTTTGTCTTAGTTATATTATTGTATTTTGCTGTCACGTCAGCCTTTTTCTTTTGTGTCTTTAATAAACCAGTTTTCGTTTTTCTCACCATCAACTCCTTGTCTGCCTGCATTTTGGGTTCCTCAAAGCCTCCCCCCCGTGACAGAATGATCCGACCAACAATACAACCCAGCAGGCAATTTTTTTTTCATCCTTCAACCATCCCACCTTCCACAGTTAAACTGGACCCAGCCAAATTATCAAGACTTTTAGAAAAGCTTCAACAAGGGCAGAGTGATTTGAGGAAACTCTCTGCCCTCATCTCTTCTCCTGTGGGCTCTGCTGCAGCTCCAGTCACCAGTTCCATGCCAGCTCCACGTCCATCGCCTGCTGCAGGGTCTCAACATCTCCGCTCTCCAGAGGGGCTCCTGGACGCCTCTCGCCCACGCTCTCCAGTGCGGGTCTCGGACGCCGCGCCACAGCGCTCTCCAGGGCGGGTCTCGGATGTCGCGCCACAGCGCTCTCCAGAAGGGGTCCCGGACGCTGCATCATCTGGCCGTTCAGGGTCTGCAGCCGTCCAGTCTTCAGGGTCTGCAGCCATCCAGTCTTCAGGGTCTTCAGCTCTCTGGTCATCAGATTCTGCCTCGCTTGGTCCGGACGCATCTGCCTCGCTTGGTCCGGACGCATCTGCCTCGCTTGGTCCGGACGCATCTGCCTCGCTTGGTCCGGACGCATCAGCCCACCAGTCTTCTGGTCCGGACGCATCAGCCCACCAGTCTTCTGGTCCGGACGCATCAGCCCACGCCGAGCTCTCCACGCCAGCTGCAGCCCAGGCAGAGCTCTCCACGCCAGCTGCAGCCCACTCAGAGCTCTCCACGCCAGCTGCAGCCCACGCAGAGCTCTCGTCTGGCTCAGCTGAGCCTCCAGAGTCCCCAATTGGGATTAAGTCCCCGACTCCTGAGTGCACACTGCCGGTCTTCGAGGTCCCTGAATCTGCGCTTCGCTTCAGCCGGGTCCCGGGCCATCCATCGGAGATCCTGCTTCACTTCGGCCGGGTCCCGGGCCGTCCACCGGAGATCCTGCTTTGCTTCGGCCGGGTCCCGGGCCAAGCCATGTACTCCTTGCCCCAAAGATGTGCCTAGGGCCATCTTTAGACTATTTTTGTTTTGCTTCCCAGGACTCTCCTGCCGGTTTTTGGTTTTATTTTATGCTTTTCCTGTGTCTTTGTTTGTGCCCTCCATCCTGCTTTTTGCCCCCTCCGCCCACCCGAGTCAGAGTTTTTATTTTATTTTTTTCTGGAACGTCAGGAGCCGTTCCGTAGAGAGGGGGCTCTGTCATGATTGTGGTATTTTGGTTCTTTTTAATAGTATTGTTTTGGAATGTTTTTCATTGTTTGTCTTATTTTCTTATTTCCTGTGCCTTGTTCCCCTCAGTCAGCTTCTTGGTGTTTTTCCAGCCTGTCACACTCACCTGTCCATAGTTTGTTATCACCCAGGTTCTTCCACTCCCTAATCATCTTCAGTCGTATTTAACCGGTCTTCTGTCTCCATTTCCCCGTCGGATCATTGCCATATTTTCATGTGCCAAGCCTTGTCTTTGTCTTAGGTATATTATTGTATTTTGCTGCCACGTCAGTCTTTTTCTTTTGTGTCTTTAATAAACCAGTTTTCGTTTTTCTCATCATCAACTCCTTGTCTGCCTGCATTTTGGGTTCCTCAAAGCCTCCCCCTCATGACACCAGCAGTTAGTTTTAAACAAACCAACCTGCTTGTAAATCAGGTGCAGCTTCAGTTAAAAACAAAGAGCTCCTAATCATTTAAAATTGCTGGGTAAACTTTGAAATACTAGCCTGGCTTTTATTAATAGCCTGCTATAAATACAATCATGATGAAGATTGTCATTTAGACAAAAGATTACTTTGTCATTAAATCATTCTTGGTCTATGGAAAACTATTCACAGTTTAAAATCTTGACCAGCCTTGATAACATTCACAAGAATCTAGCTGTGACTCAACTATGCAACACAATTAACCATTTTAATCAAATAAGGGCTGCATTCTCAACATGTCTAACTACCCCAAATCACATCCACCTTTTTAGTAAACAAAACTGTTTGTAAATCTGTCAAGATTTTAGCAAGTTAAGCATATTTTCGTCACTCACCTAAATACAGTTTCCACAGATACAGCTAGCGTTGCTCCCTGTACTAAAATTGTAAATAAACTGTACATATATAGTGCCTTTCTATCCAAACAGGATACTCAAAGTGCTTCACACTACAATCTGTGTCCTCATTTACCCATTCACACGGCACTCTACAAAGCTAACATGTACATTCAACTATGGAGACTAATCAGTGCCAATCCCATTCATACACTGATGGGACACATCAGAGGCATCAGGGGTGAAGTGTCTTGCCCAAGGACACACAACTGAGACAGCTGGAACAGGGGATTGAGCCAGTGACCTTCTGGTTCCAGGACGACTCCCCTGACCACTCTGCCACAGCCGCCCGGATGCTGTGTGACGATGCCGGAGACTCCGTCTTAAGATATCTAGTCTTTCTATGTATATCTATGTCCCCCTCCACTATGCCAGCTTCGAGAAGAGGCGATGGACGCGCATTGGCCTCCCCGGCACCAAGGCGTCTAACTTTGGTCGGACACTCTAGTCTGTCCCTACCAAGACCTCACCTGGGGTGGCCGCAGGTCGTGGGTTCAAGCCCTGAGTTGGACCTGGGCTCTTTCTGTTAGGAGTTTGCATTTTTACTCACTTTTTTACTTTGTATTTTTTTGTTTTTTATTGTGTGAAGGTTTGATATAATTGCCATCAATCATTTGCGTTTACAACTACTTTGAAAAGAAACGTTTATGTAGAAAATTTAATTGCTATCATACCTAAAGTAATGGCAATACAGGAAGGTTCACAAACTGAAAGACACACAAACAGCAGCATATTTGAAGAGATAAGACTTGCAGGTGGGAGTTCCTTTGGTCTCTGTTCTGTTCTTGGGTAGCTATGTATTTGTGGTATTTGACTTCCCCCTGTGGCACAGGAGAGAGCAGAGTGGATATGTGCCAACAACACAGCTTTTTGTTCAGGCTTTAGATGTGATTGTATCAGTGTGCTCCTGCCACAGCACAGACGTACAGAGCGCTGTCTCCTGCTGACACATTCTTCACTGTAAACCTACTGCTGTGTTGATCTTGCCTGTAGATTGAGAATCTTTTAGTTGGAAAGTTGGGTGCATTATAAGGTTTGCTGTAAGCAACATTGCGCACAATTTGTTCCATGGCTTTTCCTGGTAGCTTTCTGAACCAGAACATATGAAAATAATCATCCCCCTTGATGTGTCTACATTCCATTGCAGCATTTTCACCCGTGTATTTCAACACCGTGAATGTCTGTGTGACATCGCTGCCTTTAGATAGATCTGTATGAAAAAATAAGAGTTACTATGTAACTATGAACAATGAAATTTTAGCTTTGCTTTTCAACTGAATTTATCAAACAAAGAAAACATAATGAGCTGAGATAATTTAGTCCAAAACATGAAGCAATTTCACAAGAAGCTGAGTTTATAAAAGCTAAAAGTACCTGAGGTCCACAGCCAGAGAAATAGCTGGATAAAGACTTTTTGATTAATGACAGCATCCATGTTCTGTTTGCCAAAAACCACCAGAGTCTTATTTATAAACTGACTGCAGGTGGGTGTGTCAGTGCTTCAGGAGTTTAAGTGCAGATGAGACCAAATGGTTGATTCCCCTACAGGCCATCAATACTGAGAACCTTGTATCAAGGTTAACGGATAAGGAAAATCCTGAGATTTCTTTTTCTGGTTGTTGGTGCCTTTTAATGACAATCTTCAAATTGAAAAAGTCAGTTCACCCTAAAACAGTGCTGCATCTGATTCAGATTTACTTTCACTAAAATGAGCATTCCTTGAAGAAATGCACATCGCCCACTGTGCCCACTCGCATGCCAAAGTTTTAATTTAAGATCTTGTGCAATGTGAAGGGGATGCCTCAGCTACTACCGCAGCAGATTTTAGTTTAATGTCTGTAATGTAGACTCAGTTATAGTAATTTTGTGTTTTCTGAGGTTGATTAGCTATGGCAGCTGTCTTGAATCAGGTCTAAAGGTTAATCAGCTGTAGATGTGCAACTAATGATTACATTTTGACTGATTTCATTCAAATAGATATTTTGCTAACAGACAGACCTGTTTGGCTTCAACAGTTAATGACAATGTTTCATTTCTAAAATTGATTAACAGTGAGGAATGTCTTGGACTGGGTACAACTCAATTAAAAAATACTGTATTGATCCCAAAGGGAAATTACATGACACCTGACATTGGTTGACATAAAAATGAATCAGATGTAAATGTACATCCAGTTGCTATGCTTTTTGTTTTGTTTTGAGAGTTTGATTAAAATTCATTCGGTGGTTCATGAGATTTTCTTTGTTAACACACAAACAGAACACACAGGTTTGTCCACCTTTCATGGCAGAAGGTGATAAAAATTTAAATTAAATAAGAGTCCAGGGCAGGGCTCAAGTCTCACGCACCGTGAGACACATTTCAGGACTTGCACACGCCACACTTTGCATTTCTCACTCTAAAACACACAGACGCACGCACGAATGCGCACACACATATTTTGAAAACAAATGTGCAGCTCTATGTTTTTCTCTCTGGCTGGACAGACCCATTCGGATGAACCGCTCACTTTGCCTAGAAAGATCCGTCTCCGCCTATTTTTGTGTTTTTGTTGCTGTGCACGCTGCATTCATAGCTGATCGCTCCTGTCAATCACCCGTTTGCGCTGCGCGTCATCATAAAACCTGCAGCAGCGTGAGACGAGACAACCCCAGCTTGACTGATCCTTCCCACCTGTTGCGCGCACGAATTATGCTTTTATTATAGTTTTAAAAATTTGTTCTTAAGATACGCTGCGCGTGCAGCACATCACCTGCAAACAGCTGGATCAACTGTTAGAGTGATGTTAAATGAAGGGATCACCTGGATATTTTTAAAGCAGGGCTTTAGATCAAAATTCATAACAAAACATCATGATGTTAATGCTTGGAGTAAGTTTTTTCATGGGGCAGAGCTACGATTATTATTGTTCTCTTTGCCCCTTTTTAATTCAATAATTGATTTACATTGATTTTTTTTTTTAAATGGACTTGTTGATTTTATGAAAAAAACTAAATATACTTTCAGCTACTACTACCAGTCTACTTCTGAAGTTTCATGCAGCTAAAAATGACTCTTCTCTTGCCCTGGTTTACAGAACAGGATTTTACTGAATGTTTTTCCTCGCACAGAACAAAATTATATTTATTCAAACTAATAAAAAAGCAAATAACTGAATAGTCTGGGATAAGTACTCTAAATACTATATGGAATACTAGCATGGAATTCAGGGATTAAAATGACAGCAAATTATTTAAAACTGCATGGGTTTTATGAGGATATCCCTGGAAATTTTTCACCCTTTTAAGGGTAGGTAAAAGCATGTTTAACAACCTGTTAAAGTACACCAGAATGCAGGAAATTGCATGTATTTCATCAAAAACTTTCTGGGGGAGAAACCCCCAGACCCCCCACCAATGATTTTATACACTGTTTTCTCCTACATTAAATACCGTACAGCCCTGATCACAATTGTTGACAACAATTCTAATATGCAAATTGGATGATGATGTTATTTAGTTGCTTTTCAGATGGCCAATAGCGACTTTTCTTACTAAAAAGTTGGCAACTGTGTTCAGTGATTCAAAATCTCACTCCAAGCTAAGGTCAAAACTTGAGAGCCCTGGTCCAGGGCCAGATAACATCTGTGGTAGAGTTCTTAAACAATGTGCTTTACAACTTAGTGGAATTTTTAAAAATAGTTTTGATCAATTGTTTCAGTTGCAGATGGTTCCTGAGGTGTGGAAACATGCCACAATTGTTCCTGTTGCAAAAAGTAAGAGTCCTAAAGTCCTCAATGATTTCAGACCAGTATCTCTTACCTCCTTGGTGATGAAGGTCCTTGAGAGAATAGTAAAACAGGAAATTCTGAAGCAGGTTGCTGGCCTTTTACTGTATATCCTCTTCAATTTGCTTATCAGGCAGGCAGGAGTGTAGAGGATGCAATTCTGTTTCTTATATATCTTTTAGTGAAACATCTGGAAGTCCCTAAAACACATGCTAGGTTGCTGTTTGTTGACTTTTCCTCTGCATTTAATTCTATTCAGCCCTACCCTCTTGCAGAGAACCTTTTGTCAGAGTTTAATCTGAATCTAAATCTTGTGGGCTGGTTGTTAGATTTTCTGTTAAATTGGTCACAGTGTGTGAGAATTAATAGAGTGCTGTCATCCAAATCCTTTTCATCCACACCTCAAGGCTGCCCTTTCATCACTCTTGTTTATTCACTATAAAAAATTCTTGTAGAAGCATTCATGAGAATAGATATATTTTGAAATTTGCTGATAACTCTGTTATTGTAAGTCTTTTAAATGATGATGAAACTAAGCATGGTGCTGTTGTAGGGGACTTCACAACTTGGTGTAAATACTTTTTCTTGTCAATTAATGTATCCAAAACTAAAGATATGTTTATTGACTTTCAAAAACCAAAGTTGAGCAATACTTTTATCACAACCATTCACAATTTGGAAGTTGAAGTTGTAACAGAGTATAAATATTTGGGAACTATTACGTTGCATCTGTGGTCTTGTGTGTATGTGTGTGCTTTCTGTTGTCCTGTGCCTCCCTCTAGTGTCTTCTCTGTGTCTTGCCATTCCAGCCCTCAGAATTATTCAGCTCATTTCTAGAACCATTCTTCACACCTGTCTGTAATTGTAATCACTCAGCTGTTTCCACCTCCACTCATCCCAGTTTTGTATTTAGTCTGCCTTCACTCACCATTCTGTGTCTGTTCATTACTGCTCATACCTGTTCCTATACCTTGCTGCTCCCCTTGTGATTATATTCCGTCGTGTTCTGCCCTGGCTCCCTCCCGTGTATTCGTAAGTTCTGTTTACTTGTTGCTGCCACTTCAGCCTTTTTTTTTTTAATAAATATTGTTTACTTTGAGCCTGCCTGCCTGCTTTTAGGTCCTATCCTGCCTACGATCCTGTTATATTATTGATAATAAGCTGAGCTTTGACTCAAATATGGATGCAGTGTAAGGTGTCATGATTCACGCTCTGCCCCACCTGCCATAGTTCCCTCTCCACGTCACTCCCATTAGGTAATTATGATCATCACTCACCTGTTAGTTTTTATTTAAGCCCAGGCTCTGCTTCTGCCCAGCGCCAGATTATCAAACGGTTCTCTTAGTAGATTCTGCAACGTACCTCCATGCCTTGTTTCGTTTTGGATCTTTAGACCTTGTTTCTGGACTCTGGCCCTTCGCCTCCTGCCTCTCCCCTTATTAGTCCCGCCACTGCCACTGATTCACGGCTTCGAACCCACACTCTGGACTCTGGCCCTTTGTTTCACCCCTTACTGAAGGCTCCACCATCTCCGATCCATGGCTTTTGACCTCCGCCCATGCCCCTGGATTTCGAGGTGGGTTCGCTTTCTGGTTTATTTTTATTGCTTGTTCATGTTTTACCCTTGCCAGTTCTCTGAATATACAAAGCACTAATCGACTTGTCCTCCCAGTTTCTACGGTGACATTATCACCACTGGACGTCGCTGGGGTTGATGACATCACTCCTGGGATTCCCTCCAGAAAGTTCAGTCAATTAAACTGTTAAACCACTCTCGTAGTCTGGTTGTCACTTTGAACTTTTTGGTATTCATAACATAAGGTCCAGCAGCAGGTTTTTTTTTTTTTTTTTTTAAGGAGGTTGAGATCTTTTAAAGTGTGTAGTTTATTAATGACTTTATTTTATTAGTGTTTTATTGAATCAATTCTTGTTGTGTGGTCTGGTTTGGTTTCCTTACATTGTCTAGTAAGAATAGGTAGATGAGGCTCACTAATGTGGCAAGCAAAATAATTGGAGGGAAGCAAGCCCATCTTCAACATATATACTCTGAGCGTGTGAAAAATGAAGCAAAACTGATTCTCAACTGTCCTGAACATCCACTCTTTAGTGAGTTTGATCTTCCATCTGGCCGCCGTTTTAGGATGCCTAAGATCAGAACCTGGTGTGTTCAGGTTTGTTTCATTCTTTCAGCCAATGTTGAGCCTAATCTCCCTGGCCTAGATTACAATACCCAAACCAGTTTTTAGATTTTTGACATGTGAAGCACCTGGTCTTACTGAAATAATGCTGGTAAATTAGAAGCTGCTTGGTCTCTTTGATCAAACTGTAAGGAATTTATGAGTTGTCTTAATTACTGATTTTAAAACTTTACACATTCTGTTGGTTTTTCTTAGGGGAATATTGGAATTGTATAAACTATTGTGTGAATATTGTTTATCAGTTTA
>JARVJO010000125.1:1687909-1699566 GCA_031762555.1 Cynodonichthys magdalenae | reverse complement strand
CTGTTTTATTATTTTCATTTGTTTAATAAATACACTGACGTGATACAACTTAGTACATGTTTGATTACTTTTTGAGACATGTCTATTTTGAAGTTGTAGCCCCCCCTGGAGAAAAATCCACCAGCCGCCACTGCCAGATAGTGTGTTAAAGTTAATTAACCAACACAAAATGGTTATCCATCCATCCATCCATCTATCCATCCATCCATCTATCCATACATCCATCCATCCATCCATCCATCCATCTATATATCTTCTGTTTGTGCTGAGTCGGGTCATGGTGTCATCAAATTGATCAGGTTAAAACTCAATGAATAAAAAAAATATTCAGATAAAATATTTTGTAGTCGCTAAGTGTTGGTAACAACATGTAATCTGAGTGTGAGAGTTTATGACAACTCATAATTCTTTTTTTTTTTTTGTTCATGGTTTGACCAAAACATCTCCTTTATTTCTTAAGTTAAAATGATGGTAGTTTAAAACTCTGAGCTACATTCATTTGTGTAATTCTAGGTCTTATTCCTGTCTGATATAGTTTGTGTGGGTGAACATTATGTTTGATAAAAAATCTGCACATAGCATCACTAACGCAGGTAAAAATGATTGTTTATGCTGCATATTTTCAAATGTTTCTTTAAAATCTTCTCCATGTTAAAGTTTCCATTCTGTTTTTTTACAATCATTTTACAGCCACTCAGAGAAGGAACAGACTGTAACACTGTGAGCTGCCATCAGAGTTTAACTGTTTTTCTCTTTGCCTTTTAGGTCAAAAAATCTGTTGCCTTGATAATTCATTTCTGTCCAATGCAGCAGGAGAAGAAAATGTAGAAAGAAGAAAGTGTTTTTAACCTGTTCCTGGTTCTTTTTTATTCTGATAATCCAACATGCTCCAACTGTAGTAAATAATAGATAAGTGTTGTCATGTAATACATTTAAAATCAGTAAACTAAGCTTTACATTCTGGAACCAGCTGAAGAATTAATGTGTTAAAATTTATTTTTACTGATTCAGTTCTTAAATAAAAACAGATAACAGTGAGTTTGAGTTAATGAGATCAAATCAACCTTTTAAATCTGCAAAATTGGAGTTTAACAAGGTTTTATTTATGGACCGCAGCTCTTTGCTTGTATTTTTATTAATTATTCAGCAAAAAAATAGTAAATTGTTCCAAGCCAGTTGTATTGAGATGATGTTTTTACATAAATACAGCAGTACAGGAGCTCCAACAAGGAGACCAGACAATGGACACCTGAAACCAGTCAAGTACAAAACATCCTGTTTGTTTTTAGCTCTTCAGATATAAAACAGTTTATCAACAGAGAGAAAACTGCTCACTAATGTAAAGTTTTCTATATTTAGAGGAAATAAAAACTAATCTGTAAACACTGACATACACCAGCTTCTAGCTGAAACTGAATTTTATTTATTTTATTCCCCTAAATGTGTTATTTTCTGTTCTCGTCTGTCTTACAAAACAAGTGTGAACAGACACTCCTCCTGAAGTCCATTTAATATTTTCAGGTAACTCAACTTGAATGTTTTTGGAAACTGGAGACCTCGTAGAAGCAAACAGTACACAGAAAAGACACGGCTAAGATTTGAACCTACTATCTTCTTGCTGTGAGGCATGATAGTAACTATGGCAACCACTACCCCATCATACAGCACACTGGAAATGTTGCACCCAAACTGGGACACTTCTATGTCATGGAGACACATTTTGATGACATGATTTCTGCTGAGTGAAAGCTGTATGATTTCTAACATTTGATGTTACAGCAAACACATTTTTAGATTTTAGGTTACATTTCCTGGCATTTTCTGCTCAAAGATTCTATCAAAATGTAATAATTTTTATTAGAGGGCATTAATTAACAGTTTGAATGTAAAAGAAACTGAGACACACCTCTCCGGAGAAGGCCTGTCCATTCAGCAGGTGTTCGGAGCCCTGGCCATCCTCACTACCAAAGTGTAGCCGGATCTCCTCCAGACGATGACTGTATATCATCGGACCCCCAGAGATGTTAACTAGATGCTCCTTGTCCAGTCGCAGAGAAACATGGCGGCCAGTGTTATACATCGTCCCACCCACCTGGAGAGAAAAAACAAGTACTAATGATGACAAGCTAACATAATAATTTTATCTTTGGTTTTGTACTAATGTCTCACTGAAGTTATTCAAACATGTCAGAAGAGCTGAATATGAGAACAAAGTGCAGCGATGCACATATCATTTTAACTCTGCTCGAGGCCCGGCTGACCACAGGAGGACCATCAAATGAAACAGACTTCAAGATGTGCTGGTGTTTGTGTTTGTTGTCGTACTAAAAAACTAACAGGGTGATGTGTTAGGAAGGGTAAGACATGAGGACACTGGATGTCACTGACATAGCACTGTGACGTCAGGGTCCGCTGAATCACTACCAGAGTTGACCTGAAGCAAAACAATGGTTCCATTTATACTAAGTCAGACTATAAGTCAGAATTTTCAATGAAAATGGAAAACTGAAACAGAAAAGACTTGGACAGTTAGAAACGCGAGACCAACCCTGGCTACACAATCCGAAGTGTTGACAATTGCTTTGATAAACTTCTTATTGTTGCTTCTGATTATTTCAGTAAAAAAACTGCTGCATTAGGAAACATGTTGCTTGAATCTATGGGCATGTACAACTAATTATAGGTGGTCAGGTTACCGAGACCAACAGTAAGCAAATCATTCTGGTTTTCCAAGGTGCAACTGAAACATGGTTATGTTAAATGTGATCTGTGTTGAACTCTGATCTGAGTTCTGACGTTGAAGGAAATCAAACCACAACAAAAAGCTGTGACCACCCATCCACCCCGAAAACACCGTGAAGCCAGGAGAAACAGTTGTGTTTTTCTTTACAACACAGGCAGGACTGATCCACCCCCAGTACCTGCCTAACTCTAACCCATCACCCAAAAGAATTAGGTTCCACTGAGGTTTGGTCCCCATAAGGACCGGCTCTGACAAGGTTGCTTTTTCCCAAAAAAGTTCACACGAGCACACACACACACAAAGGTAATGTACTAAGACTTCTGAAACATCTTTTATGAAATCCTTTTGTTTTTGATTGAGCACAGTTGGAGCCAAAATCATCCACAGGCATCCTCACACATTTTCAAATGATTTTAGATTTCAAAATCCTCCATCTGTGTAAACTTTTTGTGTTGGAACAGTCATTTCTAAGTGCTGCTGAGTAGTTTTTTTGTCAAACATATTATTTCTCTAGTGAGAACTTCTAAGAAAGTGAAGGACTTAAAATTCAACTGAAATCTTTTTTTTATTCTTGGTAATATACCGGGTGGGTCTGTCTTGGCTTTTTGAATGATTTATAAATCTGTGCTTCTGTCCTCTGGGTGGAGCTAGTGAGCCAGTGAAAATGAAGAACAAGAAGAGATATAAATATGTTAAAAATGATCAAATTACACTCACAATCAATACATCACAAGTGATATTCATCGTTACAGTAGCTGTGTTTATTTATTCATAATCATCGGCAGGTTCAAGGTGAAGTGCTGATATTCAAGCCATGACTTTAGGTGGACTTCCATTGTCCTTATCTGCCTCTTTCTTTCCCTCCTCTCCTGTTCCCTCTTTTCTTTTACTACCGCCTTTCAAAATGATCACCCCCCCCCCCTCTCTAAAGTCCCAGAGAAAGAAGTCTGCCCACACTTTGTAAATATTTTATGGACGCTCTGAAAAATCAATGGTTTGAAAGGATGAAGGGGAGAGTAAGAGGGAGTGATGCAAAGAGAGATAAGTGGCGTGCAGGAGAGGAGAGAGGTGTGTTGAATTTAGAGCCCGACCAGGGAGACGAGGAAGGGGCAGAGAAGACCGAGTCTTTTCATGTTCCCTAGTGAGCTGAAAGAGGT
The DNA here is from genome assembly GCA_031762555.1 of Cynodonichthys magdalenae. Taxonomy (NCBI): domain Eukaryota; kingdom Metazoa; phylum Chordata; class Actinopteri; order Cyprinodontiformes; family Rivulidae; genus Cynodonichthys; species Cynodonichthys magdalenae. The sequence continues at coordinate 1,695,666 of JARVJO010000125.1, read as the reverse complement.
AAGGTGAGACCCCTGAAAAGGCCAGAAAAAATCTCATCTCTCTTGAAGCCCACTCTTCTTGGCAGCTATTCATGAGGCAGAAGTGGTTAGAATTTTGTTTCCCGAGTTATCAGAGATGAAAACCTGTCTAGCAGGCTGCTGATGAACTCCAGAGGTGTCTGTAAAAGTCCATTACATAAGGTCTGATTGTCAAAGAGCTAATTGTCTGTCACAATGGCTAACATTTAGTTCAGATATTAAATTGAAACTGCATTTATACAGTGGATTTTGGAAAAAAATAAAAAGTCAAATGAAACTTTTAGCTTTAGTTTGTTACCATAAATCATGTTTAGAGTAAAAATAAGCAAAAATAAGTGGGCAGCCACCCCCATTATTTTTAATTTCCTAGTTTTGTTGTTGAAATATTTCATTTTTTAATTTACACATTAATAAACATTAAGATTGTCTATGCATTTTGCTCCATCCATCTTTCCTTCAACTCTTACTAATTTCCGAGAAAAACATCTCATTAACATGATGCTGCCACCACCGTGCTTTACTGTAGCAGCGGTGTTCTCATTACGAACTGTAAGCTTTGATCCAGATCTTTAATTTTAATCTCACCTGACCACAACAGCTTCTTTCACAATGTTAAACCTTTTGTAATTTGTGTTTTTCAACTGTGTTTTCTTGGTCATGTCTCTGTGCAGTTTCTCAAGGTCCTATGAAAATACAATTCCTTCTCTGTTTTGGACTTCTGGTTATCTTGGACCTCCAGGATGTTTGTCTGATGAACATCCTTCTTATCTGACCGGTGAGTTTTGGTGGTTGATCCTGTCTTGTCAGGTTTGCTGTGGTGCAATATTCGTGTCACTTGGTCTCAAATATACTTAAAAACATTTAAAATTACTAGAAACCCCAATTTACAATTGATACAAAATAAAGTTCTCTTTAGAGCACATTATACAGGTCAGCAAATGTTCACGATGAAATTTTTGTATCATCTAACTCCTGCTCACAGTACACAGGCAATATACCTGACAATTATATATTTATGCATTCTGGTTCTGTCCACCTGTTCAGAGGTTCTGGGGCTGGACTTGTGAAGACTTATTTAAGTGTCTGAAATGTAATATTCCACCATCTCCGTCTGTTTGCTTATGGCTATTTTAGATTATGTTACTCTAGAGGAAAACACATCTCACATGATTTTCACTGCATTATGTATTGTGAAGAAAACCATACTTTTAAACTGGAAAAATAAAAATTCTCTTAGTATTAACCAATTTAGAAATCTTTTGTTAGATCATATTAGGCTTGAGACAGCCTCTGCTGCTACATCAGATCAATCTTTCTGGGCTCCTTTGATCGGCTCAATTACAAAGTGGGGGTGGGGATCCTTGGATCGGGCCTTGTAGGTAATTGGGGCTGATGTGAGGGAGTAACAGGGTTTGGGGGCGCTGGGGGGCCATCGGGGGCTGGGCCACTGGGGGTTCCAGGGCGGGGGGACTTGGAGGTTCTGGGGGATGGCTTCTGGCGGTGGCATGCGGGCCCTCAGGTGGTCTGTAGTGGTGATCATGGGTTGCTGTCCTGGTGGCCTGGCTGTTCTGGGGTGGGTTTGGGGTGGTTTATGGGGGGCTTAGGGCTCTGGGGTCATGCCGCCCCTGAGCTGGGGCCTTGGCAGGGCCTGGGGGGCTCGGGCCCTGGCAGGCATGTTGCCACGACTCTGGGCCGGTGTGTGCCCTGGTGCTCGGCTTAGGGCTGGGGGCCTTTGGTGCGCTGGCGGGCTTCGGGTTCTATGGGCAGGAGGGGTTTGATTGGCAGGGGGCGGCAATGGTGGCCGTGGGAGTGGGTGGGTCTGCTCAGCATTGGTGTCTAGTGTGCTATATGTTCTGAGAATTGTCCGAATGTTGGGGTGGGTGTAGCATTTCTTCTGTGGTGGGGACTGTGTAGATGGCCTTCAGTGGCGGCCAGGCATCGTTGGTCAGGCCTGGTTACCCGTATGGGTTACTGGAGCCTGGTGGGCCTGGTCCTGTTTGGCAGGGCCAGCCCCCCAACTGTCACAGGGGTTGTGCTGGGTCGGCTGGTTGGCTCCTCTGTTGGGGTGGGGGTTCTTTCTTGGTGCCTCCTTGCGCTGTCGGTGGCTGGGTGGGCACTCTCAGCTCTTCCTTGCTGGGGTTTGGTGGCTTCTTTGGGCCGCAGGCTGGCTGTGGGGCTGGGGATTGTGTCTTGGGGGTCCGGGCAGCTCTGGTGTGGGCGGGTTGTTGGTCCAGGTTCTTGGCGGTCTTTCGGGCTCTGTGTGATGTTGTCTGGAGGAAGAGGTATTAGGCCCCCCTCCATAGGTGTATCTCGGAGGGCGGGGGTGCTTATTGGGGTCAGTGGGGGAGCTGACTCCCTGGGGGAGTATTTTGCTCCCTCAGAGATTTTTCTCCCCATCCCTTGCCACATACCTCTACCCGCTTCATTTTACCTTTACAAATGTAGGGCTTTTGGGATGCAGGTGCATTACAGGTGCAATAATTTTACATCTCCGTAATTTGCCATAGCCACCTGTACCCCAATTTTATTGTGCACCCTAGACATTCACTTATAACAGCCTCATGACATTCACATATAGAGACTTGGGAGTGTCTTCTAATGGTTGCTTGTAGACATTTAGGGTTTTGGGATAGAGTTGGGTGTGGGGGAAGAACTGGCAACATGCTGGCCCCTGCCCCTTCTTCTTCCCCATTTTAATTGCACTATAGAACAGCATGCATCAACAGCATCTCTGAGGGTGTGTGTGTGGGTATGGGTCTTTCTTTTATCTTTTTCTTTTTTTTTTCTTCACTCCCCTGCTCCTCATTTACCATTTGCGGATGGGGTCCAAAGGAGAGATGGACCATCTGGGGGGCCTGGGCCGCAAATGGGCTCAGGGCTTTGAGGAGTGCCGGGGGCGGGGCTGGTATTCCAACCCCATGGGGCTGTTTGAATTCCCGGACCATGGCTCTTGATTTCCATGGTTGGCCCGCTGGCCGGGGTTGCCGCTGGAGTCCGGCGGGTGGTCGGCCAGGGGTGTGTGCTTGGCCGTTGGCAGTGCGTGGGGATGTGGCTTCGCTATGGCAGGGGAGCTGGCTAGTCGGCCTGGTGCATCCCGGGCCGCTCCTTGGCTGTCTGCTCCTCTCCACCCCGGAATGAATGGGTCTACCTCCTGGGTTCGGATGTGGGCTGCCCTCTGAACAGGGCGAGCGCATGTCCTGACTTGGGGGGTATAGAGTGTGTATGGGGAGTGTGAGTGGAATATGGCATCCATCTTGTGTGTCTTTGAATGACTGAATGGATGAGGGTGGGATTGTGTGATTGTGTGTATGCTTGGTTATTTGACAGGCTGGTACTTGGGCTGCCCCCTCTTCTGGCTCATCTGGGGCCCACTGCTGGTACACTGCCCTCTGGTGGGTTATGCCTTTGTGCGCTGGTGGCTCTCGAAGTCTGGGGCTGGGTGCTCGGGTGTGGGCCGGCTGGGCCTGGTGGGGTTTGGGTCCTCCGGCCCAATCGGGCCTTGGCTGGGTAGTGGTGGGCCCTGGGGGCCTGGGTCTCTGTGTCCATGGTCAGACCTTCTCGGGCAGCAGGTCCCGGCAGGACCTATGAGCTCGTCACTGCTAGCACCAGGGGATTACCGCGCGGGGTCGCTGGAGAGGCTGTCTCAACTCTCTCCTCTGGTCTGCTCTGGTGGGAGGGTAAGTGGTTGTTCCTGCGCTGGTGCCCCTGGGGGCTCCGTGCTTGGGGTCCCTCTGGGGGTCTTGGCTCTGGTCTTCATCATGTCTGCCTTGGGCCTTGGGGGTCAGTTCTGTGGTCCTCCACAGTTACTATTAAACATTCCATTGGCAAAACCTTGCATATACACGCATGCTCACAACCGCAGTAAATTAGTGGTTCAGATCCAGGGGTTTCTGACATACATTCTGTTCTGGACTGCGTTGGTCACTAATTGTGTATGTGTGAATATATATACATATATATATGTGTGTGTGTCTGTATGTGTGGGGGTGTGTGTGTCTATGTGTATGTATATTCTTCAGCGATGTTATAATTATTGTTATAAGCACTTGTAATTTGCTGCTGCTGTGTTTTGTTTTGTCCCCTTTTGCAGGTGTGGAGGCAGATATCCGTTGTGTTGTCTTGTGTGTTCTGTATGGAAATCTCACATATCTTCTTGTCTCTCTTTCAATTTTTCTTTCACTTTCACTTTTCTAATTTTTTCTTCTATTGGGGGGAAAAATGTCACTAATGATGAAGAAACCAATATTTACTTATGTGTTTACTTGTGTTTTCTACTGAAGTGGCAAAAAAAGTGTTCTAATAGTGGATTTAATTATACTCTGTAGGATGTTTAAGGTTTTCCACAGCCTAACCCTGATCTGTACTTTGTCTCTGGCTGCTTGTGTGGAAAGTTACTTGATCTTCAGGATGTTTCTTGCTTGGTGGTAGACCCTAGAGCAGGGGTGGGCAATCCAGGTCCTCGAGGGCCGCAGCCCTGCATGTTTTACTTTTTTCCCTTCTCCAAAACAGCTGATTCAGTCATTTAATTACCTCCTCCAAGTTCTGCAGAAGCCTGATAATCACCCATTCATTGAAATCAGGTGTGTTGGAGCAGAGAAACAAGTAAAACGTGCAGGACTGTGGCCCTCGATGCCCACCCCTGCCCAAGAGAGTTGTTGCAAGAACTGTCAAGACAGTTCTATATAGTTAATAAACAAACCCTTATTTTTCTTGTAACAACTATCCCCAAATCAACCACATTACCTTTTATTCACAGAATTTTCTTTCCTTGAAATCATCCTAATATGGCATCATGAACAATACCTACTGGTATTTTTTGAGTGATACATGTACTGATTCCTTTTTCTTCCAGGAAAGTGGCCTAGAGTAACTTCTCCTACAGTAGTTAATGACAAGATCACACTCTAATGATTCTCAGTCATTTTTGTCCAAGTGTCCCCCCTCAAGGATCCTACCCTGCTGTTTGATTGACAGCTAATCCCTGCAGTTCTTTAAGAACTGAAGTAGCATTTTTGATGACAGGCTAATCATCTTCAATAAACTCCCTTGAAGAGACAGCTGCCAGTGGTTCATTTCTTATCAAGCTGAACAGAGATTGTTCCTGACATTTGACCCTCTGATTAGTGAAATAATTCCTCTGTGAATCAGCCCAGAACATGCTTGATTACTTTCTATTTAGAGACAAGAGCATTTGTTTTCAATTGTGATGACTGTGAATAATACAACAAAGATATACAAGTGAAAATCTTTCAAATGGTCCTTTTAGTTTTAAGTTTTGCATTTTTTAGGAAAAAAAAAGACCGTTCTGCATTTGCACTAAGGTTAGAATACAAAGTTTACATAAGCCAGTCTAACAAAGTTTAAACTTTCTGTATAAAGCATTAAAATGTTTACAAAGAGCACATTTTCCTTTTTTTCTTTATTTATACACAGATTTTATGGCACTGTGATGACATGTTTTAGACAGTTAGGTTGTCTTCACACCTGATAGTCTGGTAGACTCTGTTTGAATAGGGACCAAAATTTCAAGTTTTGTTTACATTTTCAGTTGGTGTGGTTCACATTCACACTGCACTTTGTCAAATGAACTAAACCCTATGAACAACCTGCAGCATTCACCAAGGAGCGTGTCCAACTTCACAGCAGTGATGTCCTCCTTATACAGACGTCTAGCAAGGTGTTTACAAAATATGAGTAACTTTATTACTGTTATTACTCAGAACGTCCTGTGTTATCGTCCACTTCCTGCTTTTGGAGAGGTCTCCAGTTTGCTTGATGTTCACACATGCATTTGAACCACACCAGAGATCACTTTAACTGAACCAAGATACGTTTTCAGGCCGACCAGAGTTCACTTTTTTTTTTTGATTACACGTTCACACTTCCCCAAACAAAACCGACTTTCCAGGCAAACAACTAGAGTTTGATTAAAGAGGACCAAACAGGGCTGGTGTGAATATACCCATAGTCATGTTATGAGAATTAGGCTCATAACATGAAAATATCATCATTGTTGATTTGGTCAAAAATAACTGAAGAAAGAAGGAGAAGTTTGGCTAATTGTTATACTAGATACTTTGTTTTAAACTTGTCCTGTTTGTGTTCTGAACTGTTTACTTCAAGCTGCCTATGAATGATTCGAGCATTAGATTGTTTGACTGAGAGATAGAAACAAAAACAGTTTTTGAAATAAACTTTACAGTTAAAATATTAATCATCAAAACAAGAGAAATATTGTCAGTTGGAACAGTGGACTGAAACTTAAGGTTGAACAAATCAAACACAGCATGACTAAAGTTCTGAATAAATGATTGTTCAAATATTGGTACTTAGACCCTCTCCTAATATATACCAGGACAAACAGGACTTATTAGAATAACCTACATCAATGTGATGTTGGTTATTGTAAAAGACACATCAGTCACACAGCCCTGCACTCCACAAAGTTCATCGATATAAAAGTAAGTCCTAGAAGTTGTCGCCATGTTAACTTGAAGCTATCATAGTTTATGGCTTTGGTGAGGCTTGAGGCCAACAAGATCCTAATGACCAAACCACAGGCCCCATGTCACAGATGCACTCGACATAAGATCCCAGTCCACCATGATTTTACTGACTTTTAACTTGTATCTCTTTGGGCTTCAACTGGTAGAAACTAGTCTTCAAAGTCTCTGTGGAGTTTTTTTTTAAATTAGTTTCCTTGTTTTTATGTAAATGTTCCTAAAATGCATGACACATTTTCTCTCAAAATAGTTGCAAAGTTGTCAGGGGTGTCTAAAATTATGCTTAATTTATAGTTTCTGTAATTCTAGAGCACTGGATTTTGACACCTGCAGTACTCCTTATGAGAGACAAAAACTAAAGCCTACAACCCAGTTCTAAAAACCATGTTAATGTAAAATTATAATTTTTAAAAATAAATAAAAAAACTTGTCCAAAACTGCCCATCTTGATTTTAAACGTGTACACCAGTAGATAAAATCATAAACTTGGGAGTTGCTAAGATTGGTACAAAGAGGGCTAAATGTTACAAAGTGGACAGGGGTGGGCAACAAAATAATGTGCATGGCCCAGAACAAAGTGTGTTAAAGTGGGGACCACCAAGGGGTGCTGGAGGGTGGGCAAAAAGCTGGAGGGGAAATAAAAAAACAAAAAATTGAATGTAATAAATGTTTTAAATCTTCATAAAATTGAATCTGTTTTTAGTCATTATTTTAAAATATAATAAAAAAAATATTTAATTGTTATGTAAGAGGGCTTAAGAGAAGTTTTGTTTCTTTTCTCTGTTCTTATTGCAGTTTGTTGAAAAGTTGTTTTTTCAGTAGGAATATAATAGTGTTTAAATCATGTTAGTTAATAAAATTCATCTGCTGAACAAATATAATAATTATTGAATAGTGAATAAAATGAGAAAAACATTTTATAAGTTGATGTTTTTTTTCATATTTTGTAGCATTGTTTGTGGGTTTGCAAGGCGGATCCCTGGCCAGAAGCTAATGCTGTTTTGGGGGCCATGGCATGGAAAAATTCAGGAACCCCTGACCTAGAATAAAGTTTTGCCACCTGTACACATACATTTGAACAGATTAAAAAAAAAAAAAACATGGCTGCAGCTGTTTGCTCACTTAGTTTCAAACAATAAGAATACAGTTAGCAAAACGTCAGGGGCGGATCTACAGGGGGGCAAGGGGGGGCAACTGCCCCCCTATTGTAGAACCTTGCCCCCCCAGCTGCCCCCC
>JARVJO010000125.1:1657731-1675192 GCA_031762555.1 Cynodonichthys magdalenae | reverse complement strand
CAAACAAGTATGTGTTCCGATCACTCTATCACATAAGAATAAGAGTTGTAGAACCTATTGGAAACTCAAGACAGCCATGACATTATGTTTTTTACAAGTGTATGTAAACTTTTGACCACAACTGTAGGTTTGCATTACCACGTGCTGCCCCGTTACCATAGTGATATGTTTTATATCACATTGCTTCAGTTGTTTGTCCATAAAAATAAGTTTTATTAGAAAAACATTACAAGGGCATAAATAAAAAGCATTCATAATTTAGGTTTAGCTCCAATACCAGTACTCGTAACTGCATTTTATTTAACATCTCATTGCAACAAAAAATTCTTCTGCTAAGTTGTTTACCTTACATTTTTAGGTCCGTGATAAAATCCCAAACTCTGTCATTAAATAAAGAGCTCAGTAAGTACCTCTCACAAATTCCAATTTACAGCTAAAATAGACTTAAACACGAACAACTAACCAATGCAACCAGGACTAACCTAAGCAGTCCTAACCAGAACAAATAATTTGTACACTCATAGACATCTTTAAAAGTCATACACTTACACACACATAACTTCCACCAAGTTACCCAGCATTCCTTGTAGCCTTTTCAAATGTGGCACACACAGCTCTTCTATTGTCTTTTAATCTGAAATGTAACAGTAGTGCAACCAGCTACTGTAAGAACAGCCTACATGCAACATTTTTTTTATTCATTCATAAAAGTCTAAAATCAGGGACAATTTTGGTGACAGCTTTAGCCGGGTGCATGTCGTCCAAAATGAGGACTGTCCCCAGAAGTCTTGGACGTCTGGTTAACTTAGGTTACCATGGTGACCATAATAAGCCACTGACTTATTTCTATTTTAGTTCTGTTTAAACTTCTTAAACAAAAATATAAGCATTTTATAGCTCAGATTCATAAAAATAGTAAGTTAGTATTTTAGGTTGCGTTGGAACTCTTCTAAATTTAGATATTGTTTTTGTCAAATTTACTTTTTTATTTTATTTTATTTTATTTTATTTTATTTTATTTTATTTTATTTTATTTTATTTTATTGTTGTTGCAGTTCTCCATAAAACCGCATCTTGCCACAATAGGCCCATTGAAAGCAAAACTAACAGTTTAGGACAGAAACAGGAAATAACCAACAGCGATCATAGGTCTGACAGCTAACATAAGAGTCAGCAGCAGATTCTTTGTGGTGAGGAGACATTGGAGCACTGCAGCATAAAGCTACACCATGAAATGTCCTTGGTTTCTTAGTGTAAAAAAATAAAATATGTCTCCTGTAACATTTTTCATCACTTGTTGAGTGTGTGTGTTGTTAGTTTGACTGTTGGCAAAATATCTTTAATGTAACTATCAAGAACATTTCATTGGATCAACATAAACACGGATTACCTTTTTGGAGTAAACACACTTCAAGATGGCCACGACAGCTAATCAGTGTCAGCTAACATAAATAGCTATAACTCTAGAGGTAAAATTAGGACTGGTAGTAACTGAGAGTCTTCTTCAACACGTACTAATACAATTATGGAGCTCTCAGGGAAAACTAGGTGTAATATTTTTCACAGAGACTGGTATACCTCTGTCATTTCTTTTCTTAATTTCAGTTTAAAAATCTAGTTCAAGAATCTTGTACGAGCGCTTTATTCCTTCAAGGAATACTAGGTCTTCAATGTTGATCAAGCAGTCAGAGATTGTCCTGAGAAGCTGACAGGAGCCAAAACAATCACTTTAAGAGCTAGTACCACATTAGCTGTAATAACTCGGGAAACATAAACAAGTGATAAAAACAACAGAAACATTATTATGTGTAGCGGCAGCAGCAGTAAGGAACAATAATAGAAAACATTAGTGGCACATTGGTAATGAGAAAACCTGAGGGACATCATCACTGTCTGAACACGCAGATCAATAAAACTAATTAGTCCGTTTTCTCAGGACTTCACTAACTGCTACACATGTTGAGCTATTAAAACACAGTCCAGCTGCATCTATTTCAAAGATAAAAGATTTCAGCTGATTGAAATGTCAAAGCTAAACAGAAAGGAAGTTTGACTTCATGCCCTGCGGACACGGACAGTAATTGTGATTTACAAGATACATTTAGCACAGTGATGCAATGCAAGATGGCTGCTGTTCTGACATTAAGGCACGCGCAGACAGAAATATAAGAGACGTGGGTGGAAAACAAGGTAAGCTGGAGAGAAAAAAAGAGTGGCAACGATGAATTAAATCCAAGCAGGAGTGTGTGGGCTGCAGCTCAGTGATGGACTCCCATGTCAGTAAAAGGTATTTCCAGTAATACCACATAATAAGAAAGATTCAACACAGATCTGAGGCATTAGTGAGAAGATTTCCTGAAACTGTGCTGTCCTCACTCAGCAGTGGTTCAAATCAATCCTGAAGCCTGATTCTGTGTGTTTCTACCAAATCCTGGATTACATTGATCGGCAATTCTTTTAATATTTAAGACCAACAAGTGAAAAGTGTTGGATAAGATGCTTAGCATGTTTCTATGTGACTTGAACTGTAAAAAACCCTTTAAAAATAGTGAGGATTAAAGGCCTAAGATTCCTTAAAACATGCATCTCCTGCCACCTTTTAAAACTAAGATTGTCTTATCATAAGAAAAGACAAGATGCAGCTGTTTTTGGTAGGAATGAGCAATACATGGAATTTTTTATCACAGACACTAACGTTGATATGACTAGTTGTCACGTTTAATAAATCATTTTGTGATTTTGCCTTTGGTTGGTTGATTATGACAAAACAAAGGAGATGTTTGGAATGGAAAAATGTTTTGTACTAACTGCAGCAGTATAAAACCATGTAACAATATAAACCGTAGAACCATAGAAGAAATAATGTCACTAGTGCAAAAATAACAAAAAAGCAACAATGTAACAAAATATAACAAATGGTGGATGGCCTGAACTTACTGTACAGTTTACTAATGATAATGATGGTACACTTTCTTTGCACCACTAACTTTATTTTTCACCAATAAAATGAAAAACTAACTTAGTCTACCAGTCATTTGGAGTTAGTCATTCGTGTCAAAACTTGAAAATAAACCTAATCTAACTCAAATTTTAAGATGTTGTGCTCAGAGTGTGTGTTCTGAAGGACTCCAAGACAATTTGAAACTATTGTCCTTTGCTTAATGACACATTTTGCTAACAGATACAACACATGAACAAACATGGATAAAAATGTTAGAAATACTGAACAGAGTCAAATTTGTCATGTCATGTCATGTACATATTATTCAACACATCTTCAATAATAATATTCAACTTCCAATCTTCTGACTTGTGTTCAGGTAGAAGAAGTTTAGAAGTGAGTAATAAAGTGGGATAAAGTGAAGAACCACAGTATGTTTCTCTTATCCCAGAATCTTTGAAACAAGCTGTTAAACTCAGAGAGAAAGCAATTAATTAGAGCTTGTAAACCATTAGAAAACCAATCAGGCTTCTGGACCCAAGGGAACTCATTTATAAAAATCTACTTGGAGACCATTTTAGTCCTTTGGCAAAGACCCACTACACATCAGTGCACACAGGTACGATATAAAGTTCTGTACTAATGTTGGAACTTACAATTCAGGCTTCATTATCCGTACATTAATTGACATTGTTCTGTTTTTTTATGTTATGTATGTTGGCTGTAGATGTCCTGAGGGGTCCCTGCCTACACCTCTTACAGAGAAACTCAGTGCCCCCCCCTCATGTACTCCTTTATTTCAAACACTTCTTTCTCAGATCATTCATTTCCACTTGGTTTCTTTGATGCCTGTGTAACACAACTTCTTAATTTAGCAGTTTGTTATTATTATTCACTGTGTGTGTCTGTTAGCAAAATACCTCAATCACTGGATGGATTTTAAGGAAACTGATGAAGTAGTCATTAAATGTATGTCTACAACTGATTAGGTTTTGGAGTCAACTTAATTCAAAGTGTCAAACTTTCCAATTTTATATGACACTTCAAAAAGAGATTACTAAGATACACATAAAAAGGCGCCACAAGTGATCTGGTAAGTTTTACTCATAAAGTCGTATCTTAGCGTGCGTTTGTTTTTCAACATCATTAGTATTGCAAGATTTGTTTAGTTTACACGGCGGTAATCCACACCTCTCATTATTTTTTTCCAACCACCAAGTAACTCTTCAAGAAGAAGAAGAACCAATCAAATTTCTTGAAAACAAGTGACTTGAGAGCGTGATACGCAACGTTGCCATTGCTTTCGCGTCCCGTGTGTTGAGTTTCACCCTGGTTACGATGACAGACATTAAACGCTTTCATTTGTTGCTCCCCGTGTGTCGAGCCCATTGCACTGAAGACGAGAGGGCAAGATGACAGAGGAGCTACTGGTAGCTAATGTTAGCTTGTTGTTTATTGGTAGCTTGCTAAAGTTGTTCAGTTGATTTCCTGGAAAAAACATTACAGATGTGATAAACGATCATGTAAAATTGATCTCATTTGTGTGACGTAACTGGTTACACAATATTAGAATTAACTTGGTCTGTCTGCTACCAAAAAATGACATGAATCACAGAGCAGGTAATCATGAAACCTTCAGAAAGTTTAGGTTAGGTTGATATGTACAAAATATTAAAGTTTAGATTAAACTCAAAGACATAGAGCTGAAATAGGTGGTAGCTGAGCTTCATACTCCAAGCACTAACAGATCATGAACCATCTCACATAATCACAGCTCTCTATAAAGCTGCTTTCATCAACAATAAATTATGTTACTTTAAACACTGAAAGGCAGCGGGAAAATGCATATTTTCCAGGAATACTAGATCTTTCATCTTTCTAAGAATGTTTTTTTCAAAATCCACTTCAGAAGATTTCATCTATTACTTTAGAACGGAAACGAACCCATATCTGGCCTTTGAACTAGAGTAAAGAAACAGTGTGTAATGTACACATTCTGTTCAGTCTGTTTAGATTTTTAATAAAACATACTATTTTCTAAACTTCTTTTCAGTGTTGCTAACAAACCCCACACAGATGTCCACTTTGGTCCATTGTTGGAGGCTTGAGGTCTGCTCACCTTGTGTTGGGTGGTTGCTGTGAGATGAGCAGGGAAACAAAAGAACCTCCTGAGGTCTGATCAGGGAATATAAACACGAGTCAGATTAGATAAGCTCAGGGAGGTTTTCCTAACACTCTTTGCTTTTGTACTGGAGTAATTAGAACTGATTTGAGGATTTGTAGAAAACTGTGGGCAGTGAGCAAAACCAAACCCACAAACGCATCATAAAATACATCCAGAAAAGCACAAAAATCCAGATAATACATGTATGGATGTGAGAGGGGTAGATTACACTGAAAACTGGTGCGGGAGCTGTGGGTTCCTTTAATGTGACAGCTACAAACAGGGAACTCTCCCTCACCTTTAATCCCATAAGAAGCTGGGATGAGGGGAACATGTACTTATTTAAAGTGAGTCTTACATGTTTAAATTCATTCTGTAAGTAGGCTCTATTTTTCTGTAAAATGCTCACACGTCTTTCTGTCCACTGACTTTCATCTGAACACAGCTTCGGAGGCAGACAAAATAATTATAAAAGAGCAAATGCATTATTTAAATCTGGAAATCAAGAGGTTTAAATGTTGGTCAAATTAAATGTTTTTGTCTTCTCTGCACATTATCTTTCACACATCTAACCACACTGCACAATGTTTTCTGACTTCACTTTTTAAATAAAGATTGGCGTATTTGAAACAATTTCTTTTCAATTAATATTTATCCTTGGTGTGAGTTTTAGACCAGGACCTGATTTCCGTCACAGGGAGAGCTTCAATAATAGATGTGAACAAACAGATTGAGAATTTACAAAATCTAAATTGAGAAAGGTATTTAGTTGCCCACAAAACTCTGAGTATTTTTTTTAAACGTTGTCACATGTTTTAAATACAATTTAAATATTTAAGCAACAAGACAGTGAGCCTCTGAAACTGATAGCAAGAAACTGAAAAGTCCCTCATTTTATTTTATTTATTTATCGTTATTTAACCAGGCAAATTGTTCTGAGAGCTTGAAGATTCCTTCATAAAAACTGTCCAATATCTATTTCCATCAGTCCAAACCCAGTGAGGTGCTACCTTAAGTGGCAGAAACTCATTTATTTTCATGTGTCTACTGGCTTTTATATAGCTCAGGGATGGGTAACTTAAATGATAGAAGGGGCCATAATTTTTTTTGTTTAGAGTACCAGAGGGCCACATAGTGTTGAACACTTAATGTAATAAAACTGCCATTTTAAAAACATCTGTGTGTGCTTATTGAACCAACATACAGTGCAATTACTTAACATATTTCATGCTCAAATGCATGTGGAACAGTTGTACCTTCGTCCTAGAGATGCAAGGATTTGAATAAAGCTCAGTGTCTCTTTGGGGAGAGCAATGAGACCACCTACAAGGCCCATGCTCACATGGGTTCTTTATCTGTCCCCACTCACCATAAAAACAGTTGAATGAATAAATAAATAAATAAATAAATAAATAAAGTACTGAACAGTTGTAATGGAATAGTGCATAAGAAAGGTGTAAAATACCTTGAGTGCAGATTCCTGCTGGTTGTGGTAAAAAGTCTGTTGTCGTGGCTTTAGTAAACTTCTCATATTTAGCTTTGTGCAACACTTTGTAGTGGTGACTTATATTAAAGTCCTTCATGGCAGACAGCATCTCTGCAGAATAAACACAGGTTTGCCTTGAACTTCTGTGAATGGTCTACCAAAAAAAAACTTAGAAAAGTACTTATGGTCTTTTTTTTTTCCTTTTCTCTTCTCGTCTTGACATTTTGCTGCAGTTGGTAAATAAGCTAAATCAATATCCTGCTGATATTAAAGGGTTAATCATCTTCACAGACGAGACAAAGTTGATGTGGTTTGGGGGGAAAATTACCTGCTGATTAGACGTCACCAGTTTCTCTGCTGAGGAGAGGAGAGGAGAGGAGAGGAGAGGAGAGGAGAGGAGAGGAGAGGAGAGATGTGCCTTGTTGTCTGAACATGCAGCGCGTTCACTGGAGCAACACTGCATGGGAGTAGCACGAGCACTCGAGTGTGTGTGTGTGTGTGTGGTGAAGGGAGGGCATGAGGGCAAACTTGCTTTATGTGTTTTAGGGCACTGGTAGTACGTTGTCCGCTTTTAAATAAATGAAACATTGTCTACAGGTAGACTGTAAAAAAGAAAAACAATAAAAAAACAGGTTCAACAAAAGCCTTGATGGTGCAGAGGTAAAAGGGCAGGTGCTCAAGCACCACCTGACATCCATGCTCAGTAAGCTGGGGGGGGCAGACGTGGCTCACTCGTGAGCCGGACAGAAGCCACCGGCCTGCGGACCACCAGTTGCCCATCCTTGATGTAGAAAAAGAAAAAGACCTTTCAGTTTTCAAAAAGAAACTCTGAGCTCTGATATAAGAGACAGAGAGGATTTGGGTAAGTTGGACGTGACTCTGAATTTTAGAGCTTCAAAGACAGCTGGGTTTTCTCACTTTTTTTTCTCCATGAATTCTTCTCTTTTTTTCTTTTTGTTGATTTTATTCATGCTGGTAACAAAAGCTGTAGTTCACCATTCCTAATTAAGCTGCACATTTTTATCTCAATGGGGTTTCAATCTGGTTAAAGAAATGAAACATTTTGATAGATTTTTATGGATTTTTTCAGATGAGCTGCTAACTGATTATTGTGACAGAAACAGAAAAACAACAAACTCATAAAGATGTTTTAAATGTAATGCATTGAAGCACCACATGACAATAAATGATCTAAACAATCTGACTGAGACTTTATTTAGTTTAGCACTTTCTGGGTGTAAAACATATAACTTCAGTTGTGTTTGTCTGGAGCCCATCTGTCATTCTGATCTGAAAGACTGAGAACCAGTTTAGGAAAGTTTCTTCATCTTCTTCACTCTTATCTTTGGTCAGAGTGCTTCAACTTTCACTATATTCTTGGTAGTTTTGGGGCAGCTTATTTTGAACCCTGGAGCAGTTTCTCCCTTATGTTGGTTTGTTTGGACTCATGAGATCATAGCAATTACAGTCAGGCGCAGACGGAATCAATTGGATCGAGCTCTTGTTGACAGCAGGGTTTCTTGGTACACTTCCAAACGGAGCCTGGAGCTTCATTTGGGCAGAGAACGTGATCACAATCTGATAACACAGCCGAGCTCTACAAACACGGTTTAATGAAATTAGCATTAAGCCTTCAAACACAAGTTATTTGCAGCGTGCATGAAGCTGGACACAGATAAGACTGGAGGAAGGCCTGAGGCAATGAGGTCTGAGGTAGGGGTGGATACGTGTCTTTACCTTCATCTTTGATAGCTCAGCTCCAGCTCCTCATATTTATTTATTTTTTTCATATGTGAAGATTTGATTAAGAGGAAAAGTTTTTATCAAGCTAGCTCAGAAGATCTGGGCATCTGGGGACGTGACAAACAGGCTAAACAGAATCAACTATTTATCTTCCTGACAGGAAACCAGGAACTCACTGGGCTGAAACTGTTGGAGACTTGATGGGAACCAAAAGTTACAAGAAAACAAAAAAAAATTTGTTGTTGCAAACTCACTGAATTCAGAGAGTTTACAACCAAACCTCAATGTTCAAATACATTCTCTTCAAAATAGATTTAGTACGAAGGCAGTGAGCCCGAGTTTTTACGTAGTGTTTAGTATTATGTACTTTGCATTTAGTATTACATATTATGTATCATTTACTTTGTTTAGTGTTGTGTACTTTGTATCATTTACTTTATATTTTGTATTATTTACTTTGTATTTAGTATTATGCACTTTGTATTTAGTATTATTTGGTAAATGGTACCCTGTGACCCTGAAAGGAAGAAACAGGTATAAATAATGGATGGATGGATGGATGGATGGATGGATGAACTTATATAGAACTTTATCAAGTCCCTTCAGACTCCAAAGCACTACACTTCAGTCATGCTCACATTCACACACTGATGGCATTTACTTTCCATTATGTACGTTGTATTATTTACTTGGTATTTAGTATTATGTACATTGTATTTTTTACCTTGTACCAACATTTAAAACACTTTAGAAATGGAAATAGATTTGGGCCAAATTTAAAAACAAATATTTTCAGACTAAAGGCAATAAAGTTTTTGCCTGTACTTGAGTATTCATTTGTTTTTAGAATTAGCAAAATATCTTGTGAACCACTTGTCAGATTTTATCAATGCTGTACATGTTTACATGATCAACTAAATACTTTTAGGTTCAACCCAATTGAAGATGGCTGCCACAACCAACTGATGTAGAGAAGACTAAAATGAGGATAAATTAGTCGTTAATCAGACATTAAAATCTGGTGTATTGTGTCTGAGCACTATACTCAGCAAATACTTCATGCACAGGGTTTTTTTTCAAAAAAACTTTGGTATTAAGTGTTATTATCAACTCATGTTTGTCTGGTAGCAAAATATCTCATTAATCACAAGGGGGATTTTAATAAAACTTGTATGTAATCATTAAATGTAAATAATAAAACAAGTTCAGTTAACCTCTGGATGGGTTCTTCTTTAATGAGACTTTTCGTCTCTCAGCCTTATAAGCACTGCCTCCACATGGTGGAGCAGGGGTGGATGTCTCTGTATCCAGTTGTCCCCCTCTTACAATGCTGTTATAGTTTGACTCTGCCCCCTGTGTACAACAGAGATAATCAGGGCCGTAATCATCTATTGTTAGGCTCATGGTCCACTTTTGCATGTGAACAAACAGTTTTGATTCTCATCATTAAACCTGTTTGTCCACTAGAGGTCCTACTTAACTTTTTTTTAAAAATTCTACTGGGATTACTGAGATGCATCAGGACATTAGAAGTACATCTACAACTGAACATTTAACTGAGGAAATACAACAATGGCTTTAAGTCAGTCATTTTAACAGATATTGAGCTGGATAATAATTGATGGTAGCTGGGAGCCATCTTCAGTACATACTGTACTCTACTGTACTGACAATATCAGTACAATATCTGACAGTAAAATATGACGTCATACATAATGTTATTTTCAAGGTTTAACCAAAATGTTTCCTCAGTCTAAAATGAGATGCATTCCTTCAAGGAATGCCAGGCCTTTAATCTGTTATAATATTTGCTTTCAGCTGCATTAGATGTCTTCAACCACAACTGGACACAAAAAGGCAGAGAATACAAGTAAAACCGTAAAAATAAAATGTTTGCTGTCTCGAAAGCTGACTGCAATCAAAACACTGGACTCTGTTTGTTCTGTTTTGAGATTCAATAAAGGTACAAGAGAGTTCAGCTTGTTCCTGAAGTAAAAAAGTTCTTTCAGCTCTGTCAAGGTCGTATATACAGTGTGTATAAAGTATCAAGAGAAGGAGATAAAAATAATAGACTTTTCTTCCCTCACACTTTTTTTGACATTGTAGTGCTAACCTGAGGGCAAAGACAGGCAAAGGCAGCCAATAGCTTTGATGGAAGACAGGTATGATGATAAATATTTGATGCAACGGTTGTTGTGCTCAGAATGAGAGAACCAGAACCAGCTCACTCCGACATATTAAAAGCTACAGTGCTGCACCTGTGCATTTTATCGTTCCATAATCTTTCCTAAGATGTGATCTTCACTCTCAAACCTGACACAGATTCAATATTTTTGTCCTGATATTTTTTGGAAAGCTGCAGCGTGGGACAAGACAAGGAGGAGCTTTTCAGACACTGTTAGCTCTGAACACAGGAGAGAGAGAGACTTTTCCACAGATGGTGCCCTGCATTTTTAGAAAGAGAGTGAAAATTTTGTTTTTGAGTTGCAGATATGCGAGACATTAAATTCTAACTTGCCTTTCAAACAAACGGAGCAAGGATAAAATTAAATCCAAGTGTGGCTGTTTAACCTTCATTTATAACATATTTGGACAGAAATATAGGACTATCAAACCCTGAACACTCTCAAACCATCTGGCTGTTTCTTCACCACTCTGACTGTCTTTCCATAAACCTTTAGATGCCAAATATTTCCTCAGAGGTCGTGAAGTGGAAAAAAAAAGAGAAAAAGGGAGAAGACGAGGCACTGCCTTCTGTTGCTTATATCAACTTTGTCTGCATCGATGCTTCCTGGCTGAGTGACAGAGTCCAGGTGGAAGGTGGCATCCGTCTAGCCTCTGATTAAGACTGAGGCCGTGCCAGTGAGATGACAGAGCAGCAGAGGCCTTGTAAGAAGAGGCACTCTGGAAGCTATCCCACAATGCCATCTGTTATCTCGTGAGGCGTGTGACAGAGCAGAGATGGAGGCAGAGTGGCAAGATGCATCGTGTGATGGAAACGAAAACGTACACAGGAACATGAGCGTGTAAGGGCTGACAAATCCTGCAAAGTCCCGTCAAAGACTTAGAAAAAAAGCTGCTTTAATCAATATGTTTATGCTATGTTAGAATTTTACAGTCAGAACATTAAGATAAAGAGGCATCACTCTGAATCCAAAGAGAAAGAAAAGTTTAATGAAAAAACAAATAGGCTTAGTGTGATGTAGAACCAGGTCAGCAGTTGTTTACAGTCTCCCATCCCACCTGATGAATCTTTAACTCCTTCAGGGTGGTCTCAGAAGCTTTAGTGGTCTCTGCATTCTCCTTCTGTCACTCAGTTTGTTAGAATGACCTGCTCTTTGTAGATTTACACATTTTCCCATATAAGATAAGATAAAATAACCCTTTATTAGTCCCACAGGTGGGAAATTTAGGTTGTCACAGCCAGAAATCAGAGCAGCAGGTACCAACAATAAAAAAAAAACAGAAAAGCAACAGCATGGTGAAAAAGCACCATATTACATCAAAAAACAGAAAAAATATATATGTATAAACAAAAACCTACATATTCACATACACTCAGACTTACACATACATATAAATACACATATACATATATATGAACATACATAAATATACACATACATACATGTACATGTAATTACAAGGGCACTTCAAGACAACATATTGCACATTAACCTGAGAAGTTCACTCAGAATCTATTGTTGTTTATGTCTGTGAGTGATCAGCTGCCTGGGCTCTGTTATAGTCTCACAGCAGTTGGAAGGAAGGACCTTCTGAATCTCTCCCACATCCTGGATGAAGCAGCCTGCCACTGAAGGAGCTGCCCAGTGTTGTCAGAATATCCCTTCTATTTCCTGATGATGCAATTAGCAGAACTCCTGGGGATGTTTAGAGTTGTGGGAATCTTAGTGTATGAATACTTTTTATAGGCAATGTTCAACAGAACTGATGGATGGTGTTTCCATGTACATGGAGACGTTTCTAGAAATTGTACAAATAATACAAGGATATATCTAAGAACAGTTTAGAAAAACACTGTGTTTACCTGTAGACAAGGCCTGGCATTTTGATGTTGAGATGCTGGTGAACACCACAGAAACATTGCAGCAACATTATTAGTAAGACCAAAACAGGCTTCTGACAAATCACTTAATTGGTTTAAATCTTATCTCTCTGGTTGTACTCAGTTCATTCAACTCAAAGTATTATTTTTCAAACCTTCCTCTCTTTCCTCCAGTGTACCCCAAGGCTCTGTCCTTGGACCCCCTCCTATTTTACATGTACATCCTCCCTCTTGGCTAGATATTTCGTAAACATAACACACAGTTTCATTGCTATGCAGATGACACCCAGCTCTACCTTTTTGCTAAATCCAATTAATCTCTTCCTCATCTCTGCCTCTCTAACTGCCTTTAGGAAATCAGGTCCTGGTTCTCCAATAAATTTCTCAAATGTAACCGTAACAAAACCACAATCCTTGGTACACTGGCTTCCTATTAAATATTGCATACTTACAATATCATGCTTCTTTCATCTAAGGCTATTAACAACCTTGCTCCTCCATATATTTCTTCACTTCTCCTTGCCTACACTCCCACCCATAATTGTAGACCCTCCACTTCCTCCAACTTATTGTTCTTTCTGCTTGTCTGACCACCATGTGGTCAAGAGCATTCAGCCGCTTAGCCCCCAGCCTTCGGAACTCTTTGCTTTAGGACTTCAGAAATTCAGTTTCCATTTCCACCTTCAAATCCCAGCTCAAAACGTGGCAATATAAAACAAAGTCACAGTAATCCTGATTTTAACATGCAATGGTGTTGCAATGTTGCAATGGTGAAAATGTGAGAAACCAGCAAAAAACTAAAAATATTAGCTAAGTTAGCATGTTTTCACACTAGTATTTTAGAAAGAGTTGTTAACATAGTATTGTAAGGAGCAGCAGATTGGCTAGCCATTAGCCTAGCCTGTAGAAAGACTATGTCCTCAGTGAGTAATGACTAATGATACCTACTTTACTGAACATCATTCAAAACGGCCAAACTGTCTTTTTGGGTTTTCAAAACTAACATAAAACCTTATTTTATGTTACTGTAGCACAAAAGGACTGTTTAGGAAGTGATGAAAAGAATTAAATGGCAAAAGGATGAGTCCAGCTTCCAACTGGGATAAACAATGCTGTTTGAAAATCAAACTTTCCAGTCAAAACACATAACAGTAAGAAAGAGCTGATAGAGCACTGAATACTGAATTTAACCTAATTTTACTGCTGACGAAAAATTGTTAACAGCAATTCACCCAATTCAAGATGGCCACAACAGCAAAGCAGTTTTAGCCAACCCCAAATTTAGTGGTAAAATTTGATGTCTTAGGAGTTGAGACAGATCCCCAACATTTACTGATCTGTGCTGATCCCCCAAGATCTGTGTTAAAACCTTTACCTTTAACTCTAATGAATCAAATGAATCACTGTGTATTTTATTAAAACTCTCGTGGCTCTTTCAGTTCAGTCCAGGACTTAGACCTCAGTGAGATTTCTGAATGGACTCAGGGGGTCTGAGTCAGCCCATCCCAATGTGCCTAGTGACATAAGTGAAATGACCCAAAACAGCTCTGCATCTCAAAAATGTGATAAAGTGATGACATCTGGTCTGTGTGACCACCCAGACACAGTATTAAACTATAACACAGATTAGAGGGAAGATTTGATGATGACATACAGAAACTTTGTCTGTGGTTTGAAAAAATGATTTAACCACAAAGAGAAATGAAAAACTGAATAAAATCATGTTTTAAAAACAACGTGAGTTGGACGTCCATTACACATTTAATGTGTGGCACTCCACAGCAACACAGCTGTTCTGTGCCATACCTCTTTTGGTTCCACTCAGATAGCTTTACTTCTGAAAACTCACATCTGAACAGGACAGACCAGCTCCATCAGTGCTTTATTTATTGAGTCATTGTACCCAACACATACTTTGAAGGTAACACATTGTCCAGCATCTTGGCTTAAAACTTTGGTAATAACTAATAAATATTCCTATTAGCAAAATATCACATAAAGTACTACATAAATTAAAATTACAACTCTTAGGAAGTCATCTTTGGCTGTACAACCAAATAACTTATAAATCTGGCCAAGTTGGTTACCACATCTCAGCAAAAACAAGTATGTCTATAAATTAGTGATTTTGACATATATTTAGCTTAAATTTAGTGTGGTAGTAACTGAAAGTCATTTACATCACATCCAAGTGCTAACAGATCATGCAAAATATTGCCCTATTGCCTGAGATCACACATAATGTCATTTTCAAGGGTCAATCAAAACACCATCACTGTTCAATATAAGTTGGGTTTAGTCTGCATGTCTAACATATAAGGTAGCGGACAATATGCAGTCCTTCATGGAGTGCTAGGTTTTATTTTGAGAACTTTAGCCTCAAAAGTCTTTCAACCTAAATTTAGAAAATGTCATTTTTTTTTGTCCCGTTTCATTCCAACCCTGCTTTTTAAGTTCAGTCACTGATCTGATGTTTATGCAGAGATCGTCAATCATCTGTCACCATACAGAGATAAAGACAAGGTCAGGATTGAGTTAAATTACTGTTGGAATACTGGACCGGTCTCAGCTCTCTGCTGGAGCTTCTCTGATTGCATCGCGGCATCCTCATTAACATTCAGACAGAGTGCAGGTTTGTAAAGCTGCTGTCGGCCTACTTATCATTGTGAGCTGGTTAAAAAGCAGAGCCATATGTACGTGTCAGCCTGCATGAAGTACTGTATCTTATCTCTCTGCAAAGATCTGGATTCATACCACACTTCCAGCTGTTCCAATCGCAGACGACTGCAGTAAACCACCAGAGTCATTTTTCAAGTGGAAAGCCTCATATTTGTGTTCTGCCCGACTCCGCTCAGAGCGTTTTGCTCTTAAATGGTTTAGAAAAAACTCCAGCAGAATGAAATCTAGAAGAGGCCTTGGTCAGGATTTAGTTTTAAGGAAAATAGCTTCGTTTTGTATTCTTCATCTTCACTGATTCTCACCATCATCAAATGCAAAAGGTCTTTCATGTTTTTGTCTGCTTATTGTCTGTTATTACAATAACTCAGAAATTACTGGCTAGGTTTTAGTGAAACTCTCAGAAAGTAATCAGTGAATATCTATATCTACAAAGAAGCAGCAATAATAGTTTTACAGTTACTGAGGTAACATTTCAGATAGTTGTAGCTGAGGATAACTGCAAGAGCTACATGAATATTGAATAGTTTTTTTTAAATGTTACTATTAACCACCTGTTAACAAAATATATCATAAACTACAAAACAATTTTCAATAAAACTCTCAGTAATTATGAATATATTATTCTATTTTATTGTGGTAGCAGATAAGGGTCATCGTCTACGCACACGCTGAGGGCTAACACAATATTGTGATAGTATTGTGCTTGTGCATAACCTTGGCTCAGAGGTTGTGAAGATATCAATTTATTGTTTGTATGTTATAAACCCCCAAACACGGCAATTTGAATAAAAAAAAACTCTGTATATCTCAGTTTGTAACTATTCACTTTATTATTTTATTATTTTGACAAGGTTGAATGTGTCTTTGTGAGAGGTGGGGAGTACAAGGGTCGGGGTGGCTCAGCTTGGTTCTGAAGTTAGAAAGGGGGGCTTTGAGGAAAATAGGTTGGGAACTACAGGTTTAGACTGGGAACATCATTTATAAGCTTTGACCAAAACAACTATAACTGCAGAGGTGCAATGCATTCCTTTAATAAATGCTGTACATATGGTGCATTTATGAACGAAAACAGGCTCAGGATGATCCTGACACACTGCACACTTCTGTGTTGGCAGCCGAAAGAGATTAAATGGGACAGAAGGAAATAATGAACATGGAGCTGGAAGTTCAGACTTCTCCTCATAATGTGTCCTAAAACAGTGCAGGGCTCTGCTCCTGGGTACCAGGCTCTGATTTATTTATGTTGTTTGTGGTGAGAAGCAATCCACTGGGAGTTTTATAAGGGGAAAGCCCTGTGCCGAGCCCTTAGGCGTTCTTTATGCGGTAAGAAAGCAGTAACTCCAAATGTAAAACCACTCTCCTTCTTTTCAGAGAGAGCACACTGAGATTTCTCTCCAGGTGGCTGGAGTCAGAAACATGTCGGAATCAGTGCTGCGTAAAGCCTCCAGACGAACCAACGATAAAGACAGCGGACGGTAAATTTCAGTGATTTGTTTTTGATTTACGCTCGGTGCTCACATCTACAGGCTGCAGAAAAAAGGACAAGCTGCTTGGCAAGGTTAGCACTGTCAACAAGGAGAAATAGAGAAAAAGAAGCCAAATAGCCTTGGAAATAACTGAGAGGAGGAGAGATGAAAGATGAGGTCCAGGGATGTTCGGAACACAGACAGAATCAAAAACTTTAAGCTCAACCACTGAAACTTAATTAAATAATGCAGGGGGAAAAAAGATTTCTGGAGTTTTAAAACTTTTTTCACTGACTGTTGGCTGGAACAGTGTGGGAGCTCTGAACTTAACACAACCAACAACAGTGACCAACAGCTGATTATTCCAACATGTTTACATGGAGCCAACGTTTATTTATTTAAAACATTTCAGGGTTAAAGAAGCACAATGTGATTTTTAATAAGAGCAAAACAGTTTTAAAGTCTAAACATTCCTCGAAGGCTCAGTTTTAAACAAAGATCATTTTATGTTGAGAAATACAAACATAATGAGAAATATGAGATAACTGGCAGCACCCAGTCTGGTATGGGAATGAGTCTCAGCTACTACCACACCAAGTATTAGTCAATTATCTGTAAAATGGACGGTGCTTTGTGTTCACTGAGGTTTGGTCCATATTGACATATCATTAGCTAAGGTGTCCATCTTGAGTTGGGTGACTCCAAGACTTGATCAGTTGTAGACTTAGACCCAGTGAACTTTCTGAATTTAAACTCTGGTGATTTATGAAATGTTTTCTAATAAAACAGACAAATTGACATACATACACACATACACATACACACATACACATACACATACACACAGTCTGGTACAGCTATCTTTATGGGGACCTTGCATTGACTTTTATTATTTTTTACAGCCTAACCCTGACCA
>JARVJO010000125.1:1645431-1657631 GCA_031762555.1 Cynodonichthys magdalenae | reverse complement strand
AACAATTCTAGTGTTAAATCCACAGCACTTCTGTAAACTCACCGACTACAATTTCCCAAAAACGCCGCATAAGTAGCTGCTCCCAAGCATAAGGGGCTTGTCTCTCGAAAGCCTCGATCAGACGCCAACGTCTCCTTTGATGGCTGATGATAAGCGCTAGTGCTGTGGTAGCAGATTTCTCATGTAAGTGTTTACATTCGTTGCCGCCATGTTTATAATGATTGCGAGAACAAACATATTCACGTGTGATTTTAATAGCATTTCCTACTTAATGTAAACACTGCAGTTGCGAAACTGTGGTTTTTTGACATTAACAGAATATCGACAAAGTTTTGCGCACATTTGCAATGGAAACGCAACTTCTGACTCCAATCAGTTTAGTAGTACACAGCACAGGCCTCAGTGACCTTCAGCCAAAACATAACATCCCAGTCTGTCCAGACTGGATCTGCCCAGATTCTCTGCAAAAAACTCCCAACTACTCAAAAACATCAACATTATAAACTCTTCTGTCTCTTCCTGGTTACAACCCCTGAAGGTGGTACCTTTTACGCCAGACGTAGAACGTAACTCATTTGAGATTGTTTATACTGGCAGAAAGAACAAAAGAGAATACCAACTCTGTCTGTTTTAAACTTACTGCTGCAATGATCAGAAAGTGTAAAATGTTAAACTGCATCAAACATTCAGTTAATCAATTACAAAAGTTCTTTAGTACTTTATACAACACTAGATTATTTAAACAGAACTTTTTTTATCTGTATTAGGGAGTTTATCTCCATCTATGTTTGTACATTAAGTAGAAATCTAACAGCTGGAGCAGACAGGTAGAGCTGAGGATCAACAACAAAATACTGAAAGTAAATGTCCCTTAAAACCACAATGGCACGTAGATTTTATACCAGGAAGAGAATGGGACCAATAACAGAACCTTGATGTATCTCACAAATAAGAGGGGTCACAGATGGAGAATACGTCCCTACCTCAAAAGAAACATAAATCATCATTTGTACAAATATGTTACAGTGCATTTGCAATAGAAAGCTTTTTGTTTCCCATGAGTTAGCTTAAAAAATATTAGTTAGATATTAAAAGATAAGTTATAAAAAAGTTTTATTGGAATTTAAATTAAAAAGCTGCAGTCAGATCCATGAGTCAGACTCATGAAGATTCTCTTACAGAACAAAACCACATGAAGGTACAGTATATGGAAAAGTACACGATTTCTTAAATTAAAAAATGATTTTTTATGATTTTTGTGTAATTTTAGGAAATTGTTCTTGTAAACCTAATAAATCAAGAAATTTTTCTTTTTTATTTGAGTCCCAGTGCAATGGTCAGACCCTGAGCTTATTCAGACATAATGCAAACCCGTTCACTTTCCACCACATTAATGAAACACTGATCAAAAGGGAAATAAGTTTCATACCATCTCTGTTCAGCATGAGACCAAACACACTCATTCAGACGTCTGTATGAAATGAGAAAATTAATCATAAAAAGTTTCATTTTAACCATTGATTTTCTGTCCAAGGTCCACTATAACCCCCACACCCCCTCCTGCTTGTACAACATATGATCAGCCAATTGATTTTACATTTTTATCTTTCCGGATCTGAGCCCTGACTTTCAGTTTAAACTTGAGAATGTTCTTATCTGACTGAGATGAGAGTTAAACTCAAAAACAGCTCCTGCAGGTTTTTTTTTTTTTTGGGGGGGGGGGGGGCTCGGACTGATTGGAAATGGAACATGGACACACTGATCTCTCAGATTTTATTATTCTAACACAATCAGCTGCCACTGATTGGTTATTCCTTTTCCAGCACTGCCTGATGTGGACTGGCATTCCCAGGATGTGATCCAGCCAAAAACCATGTGAGTAATACAGCAGCAGAATCAGCAGCGCACAGAAAACATTTCAAACAGATCCCCCTGACAAGAGGATAGGAATAATCAGGTAAATGAACTCCTGGATTTCCTCATAGCCAGCTTTTATTTCTAGTTATTACATGAAAACCCCCACAGTCACTGTGGGAAATAAAATACCAACCTAGATTTGCAGAGACGTGTAGGTGTAGCTTTAATACCTGCACAGACTGGCAGCGCAGTCATCTGGCACAACCCCACTTGAAATCGGTCGATTTGCAGCATTAATAGAGTCAAATAAACCTCAGCTGAAGTTTCTCCTCTTAGGATAAAACAGCAGATGAAAAATGTGGCTGCAGACTCTTCTTATTCACAAGAAGAGACTGGAGAGTCACTGCTGTTAGTTGTACGGGACGTGAAACTCAGATTCATACTGAGCCTTTTAATCTCATTAATGAAAATTAATCCCAATCATATGTTAAAGAGGACTGGCCTGAACCAGCTCTGTTCTTCCACTGACAGAAAACAGATAACAACTGATAACATCAGTGAGTGGTGTTTCACTGAGAGGTGTACAAATTCTAAAACACCTTCTATCATTTTTAAATTAAAGGTCCATCTTAGATTGTGTTGAATCCATGTAGAGTTGTTGTGCTTTATATATCTGGCTTTTCCTCTGTGGATGAAAGCCCCTGTGTTCTTCTCTGGCTCCGCCCCCACACACCTGATTTCATGTTGTCTCCCTGGTGTTTCTAATCTTCTCCTTGTTTACACCTTTATATTCTGTGTTCTGTCCTCATACCTGTCGATTCATTGGATGTGTCCAAATTCAGAGGCTGCATCCTTCGAAGGACCGAGCCTACCGGGTCTAAGTGGGCTGGGTCCTTAAGACCACACAGACTGGAAAAAAGTGACTGTGAATTTGGACTGTCCAGCCCTCAGTTTTACTCTCGTCCTTACCTTGGTGTATGTCCTGTTGCCTAGCAACCATGATGATGCTAAACAGAAGCAATAAAAAATCGAAATTAGCAAAATATCTATATATTAGTATTATGAACATCATAAAACACAAAAATTAGCTTTAAGGCAATATTTGAAGAACTAATGGAAAAATCTCCGGTCAGCCCGCAATGCATTATGGGATATGATAGGTTGAGAAGTATCTATCAAACCAGTCTCAATTCGGGGAAGAAGGAGAACACGATTGTCGGCTGCATAAGAGGAGTCTTTCAATTTGGACAGCCTTCGGCGCTGCGCTGTGATGTAAGCAATCGACAAATTCGGCTTTTGAAAGATGCAGCCCCAGAATTTGGACACAGCCAATGTGCCTTCTATGCCCTGTTTATGGTTTAAACTCTGTGTTTCTGTGTATCATGCTTCTGCTGTCCTGCCCGCATTTTGTTTATACTAAATCACTCATTTACTTTTCTGATCATTGAGTTTGCCTGTTTCCTGGGTTTAAACATTACAAACCCAACTCTCAACAACTCAATTAGTTCTAGAAGCACAAATAATGAGGCAGATGACCACCTATCCTGAACCTGTTTTATGGTGAAGGTTTAGGCAAACATTATTTTTGTAATTGACTCTCAGCTACAAAAACACAAAATTCTGCCACAATATCTGTAAAGTTGAGTAAATTATAACCATTAGGTTGAACTGGGTTGGCTTTAAAGGTTAATCAGTTCTGAATGTAAAGCTTTCATAAAATCACCCAGTGGTGCATAAGTTATAGTGTTATCATATAACACTAGCACATGATCACATGAACAAAAGTTAAAAAAAAACAATATTCGTTGTTATTGACTTTCGGTGACTGGTGAAAATATCTACTGCTCAAAAATCAAACTTAAAAAAAATTTTTTTGGCTCATTATATTTTCGTAACTACACATTTCGTATGAATAGAAGATGATAAAACCTCTTCATGTTGGGTCTTGATTCCCCCGTATTTAAAATTTTAATAAGAGTCAGAATCAGCTGAGTCACTGGTTGCCATGGTAGTTCTCACCTCTTCCGAGGAGCACACAAAACAAACGTGTAAAGAGCTGAAGAACTGCTGAATAATGCCACATTTACACCAAATACGTTTTGAGCGTCAGTAGCGTCTGGTTTAAATGCAAAGTCAATGGAGGACGCGCATCGACAGTAGTCGCGTCTAGAAGCCGAGCAGCGCGTCTGGCGCATTTTGAGCAGCGCGGTATGAAGCGGTTTGCGCATTTTGAGCGTTTTCCGTGGGTGCGGCGCATCCAAAGCAGCTGATGCTCGAGTTGGAAAATCTGAACTTTTGCTGCTCGGCACGCCGCATCAACCAATCAGAGAGACTCATTTTTCCACGTGATGCTTTCCTAAATGTTGCCCACTAACCTGAAAAAGACGGACATGAGCTTTTTAGCCAAAATTAACCATCTATAGTTGGTGTTCTGGCTGGAGATATCAGCACCGATGTGGATCATCCGCTCGTTAAACTGTCCGCGATGTTAAACTGGGCTCGGGACAAAACTAGATCTGAAAGCGAGCCTCGTCAGCTCACAGCTTCTGTGGTGAATTTCACAGAGGAGACTGCTTCTGAATTTTCTGGTGAATTAATTGTGAATTAATTATCCAATGAGCGTGACTTTCTTTATTTCATTCGCTTTTAAAAAGAGACCGGCAGAGGAAACAACAGAGGATTTTCGTGACGTGCATCTACATTCACATTGAATGGATCTGTTCCCACTGGACACCAGCGCCAGGAGGCGTGCTTTTTGAGATTTTTGGAGGCGCGCAACGAGTTTTGTGTAAACCTAGCATCACTGCTGAAGTCAAAGCAAGGAGAACAGAAGTGCCAATCACAGCTAAAAGTGAAAGAAAGCAAAATGACAGCTAAAGGCTAAAAGGAGCAAAATATTGCCTAAAAGACAAAAGGAGCAGAATGTTCCTCAAAAGCTAAAATAAGTAGAATGGTAACTAAAGGTGGCAAAAGAAAAAATAATGAAATGAAAGCAGGTTTGTTGAAGCAGGATTTAGAGAGAAGAAAGTTTTAAAGAAACCTGAATGTAATTGTACAATTTTTTTTATCAAACTAAATACTTTGAAAAGTATAAAAATGTTAAAACCTAGTGATTCCTGATTAAGCTGAGTGATTTTATACTGTACATAGAATGTTAAAGGGGCCCTATTATGCAAAATTCACCTTTTTTACATGTTTTTATGCTTCAATTTGGTTCTGTACTGCTTCCAGAAACAGTTGTGCCAACAGAAACATTCCCAGTTGTTTTTTGGCAATATATAAATGGGTTTTTTAGTGTCAGCAAACAAGCGTTTTCTAAAACCTGGGGATTGTGATGTCACAATCCCGGTGACCTAGCAACGCCAAGGAGAGTCCAGCCTCTCACCTAGTAACCTAAGCGGAGGCTCCGCCCACTTCTTCACAGGACGACCACGTTAGTTCTGCTGTTTTCATGGAGAACAGAGATGTGTGGCTTAATTTTGTTTTTATTTATTTTTTTTTTTCTGATAGCATTGTTTTGGCAATATTGCCAAAGAAAGTTGAGTTTGTGTAAATAATTCACGATGGACTCATTTGGAAACTACCACACAGCAGGATTTACACAAGGACTTTAAACTGAAGGAAACTTCTGTCCCTATTGTTCCTCACAAATCTGCAGATGATGGTGGTAAATAATGTGTTGTGTTTAGTGTTGCTGTTCGGTATGAACATGATTTGTCATTTAGCACAAATTGACCGCGCTGCCGAGATACTACAGAGGAGGCGAGCTTCCCCTTTCCACTCCGCCTGGGGAAACGATGGTCTGTGCTGCTCCTGCGTCACAGCATTTGTTTCTGGTGACACGGAAGCCTCCAGGCTGCGAGTCCAGGCTGCGAGTCACGGACCTCTCGGTTCGTCTTCGTCGGTTCCAAAAATCGGCGAAAGACACAAGTTTGCCTTCCCGGCACCAAGGCGCCTGACTTCGGTCAGACGCTCCAGTCTGTCCCTACCAAGCCCTGTGGGTGACTGCACTGCAGCCAGCCTGTGTACTACTGTTGTAACATTGTGCATCTGCTTATACTAGTCATTTTTATGTTTCTGAAGTTCTAACATAAACGCCATGTTGGGAGGGTGAGCTAACGTAAAGTTTTATTTGCCAACCAATTTATGCCCAACAGCACGTTCTAAAGAGAGCCCAGAAAGGGCAGAACTGAAAAGGGTCAAATCTCTCTATCTGAGATTCATTTTGTGAATTATATCAAATCACCATGTTTTGTAGAGCTCACATATGTATCCTAACTTGTTCTAGGACCCCCATAATAGGTCACCTTTAAAAATAGCACAAAGTATGTAGAAGTAGTTCGAGACTATAAACAGTGTGAAACCTGGTGCTTTAGAGCTTTTGTATTGTCTCTTTAATGAAGGCTGGCAGAATGAATGTGATGCAGATGGATGTGTATTTACTTAGACTCTGACCCCTCTAAGCCATCAGCATGGTAGTCATCCTGCAGTTCCAGATCCCTGGGGCCACGTGGCACTGATCCGTGTATTACACGGTGATGATCAGGGTCAATATCTTTTAACGGCCATGCTAATGCTGGATCAATGCCTGGTGGCATCCTGAGCTTCCTAAAGAGTCGGGGCTAATCGATTGTGGCAATTGAGCCAAGTTTTACTGCAGAGCTGATAGGAATAGTTGGGCGGCAGCTGTATCCAGATGATCACTTGGAAATGGATCCAATGTGAAAACAACTGCTGTCATAAAGCACGTACGGTTAGGGGCTGAATTCTGCTGCCAGGAACCAGGACCAGGGAGGAACCCCACCCTGCTCCACTGAAAAGCTTTCAACTCTGCACTGAAAAACTGGAGTTTGTTGCAATAAAAAGGGATAAAATAAGTTGTAGTTGTCTGGCAGCACATTCTTAATCCTGCTGCATCGTCTGCTGCTTTCTTATTTAGAAAGAGGTTACCTTGCTGTGAAGGACGCGGCTGTCTCCATGACGAGGAAATAGTCATTTACTTCAAATTCAGGCTTCATTTTTCAGTCAGAATGGAAGGAAAGTGTGTTGTGGAGAGCAGAGTTATATCTCTGACTGTAGGGATCAACTCATTTCTCTGCTGCGTCAGCTTTCTGATGAGTGTCTAAACGACTCATTAGCCATGTTTCTATCCAATTTTAATGCAAATTTTGAGCAAACTTTAAAAATGTCACAAAAAGAAAAAAAAAGTGAATCAGGCGTGTTTCCATCAACTGGACTATGCAGAGTGTAATTACACATCAGACGTTGACGTTACGCATGTCTGTAGTAAACAGGAAGTAAAGTCACAAACCCACAGGTATGCACATCTCAGGACAGTGAAGAGAAGTTATCAGGAATGATTTGCTACTATTGAGAAAGTTGTAATTATTCTGTCAAATCAATTACATGCTGTCTGGACACATAGAGAAAGAAATGTAATTCTCTTCATGTTACGGAAATATCTGAGAAGATGTCAACAGCAGGAGGAGGGTCCAGCTGAAGCCGCTACAATTATTGAACAGCGGGAACATTAGATAAGTCTGGTGAGGTAAATGTTTGCTACATCAGAACTTATTAGGCAAATGTGTTTCCATCTCTCCTTTTGCACATTAACTCTTTCTTGGAAAATCCAAAAACCACCTCAAGCGTGTGTAAAAACTTTTTAGCAAAATTTAGGAAACTTTTTCGGATTTTGCAATTTCCACCTTTTCTAATATGATGCTTCAAAATGTGCTTAAAAAACATTGATGGAAACAAGGCTATTGATGAGAAAAGTAAGAAGGACTTTGTATATTAACACAAACATGGTTAGGTTGAAAAAAATGCAACAAACAAAAGTTTTAATGTTAACTAATGTAGCGTTCTTTCACACTGATGTGATGTTTTTTCAAGAAGGCTTATTTTATAAATGGTAAATGGACTGAACTTATGTAGCACTTTATCAAGCCCTATGGGGTCTCCAAAGCACTTTACACTACAGAAAAGAGCCCATTCACACACTGATGGTGGAAAGCTACATTGTAGCCACAGTTACCCTGTGGCACACTGACAGAGGTGGGGCTGCCATGCACCGATGCCATGGGACCCTCTGACCACCATCAGTAGGCAAGGCAGATGAAGTGTCTTGCTCAGGGATACAACGACTGAGACGCCTGGAATGGGGGATCGAACCGGCAACTATCCAGTTACAGGACGACTCCCCAAACCAGTCATAGCAGAGTGAAAAATATTATTAAATAAAAAGTGTTTTGCTAACCATCAGCCTAGCCTGAACAGAGACTTTTGTCTCTTTCTCCACTCTGAAAAGATTCCAACTACTGATAATTCAGAACATGAAAGATGTGAAGCAACGGTTAGCGCTGTCGCAAGAAGGTCACCGGTTCATCTCCCAGCTTTCTCAGTGCAGTTTACATGTTCTCTCCAGGTTTTCTCCAGGTACAGAAAATGTCTTGTTAGTTATACACACATCATAAATGACTCATTATAAACACAGCTGAGGTCAGAGATTTACATCTGAAGGTTTGAATAATTTTGAGCTCATAGTGTTTATGAAGGAGTAGCTGTGGTGCAGTGGTAGGTAGCTGACTTGGGACCAGAAAGTCACAAGTTTGATTCCCTGCCATGTCCACATGTTGTGGTGTCCTTGAGCAAGACACCCATGGGCATAAAGGACGCGAGGACATGTCCCCGTATTTGTGCCCTCTGTCCCCCGCACTTTTTTCAACCATTACAACTGTCTAATCTGCTATTAAGATGCAGTACGCGTTTTTCTGAGCCGTCTTTAAACGCACCATGAGAGTAGACCTGTGGATCACCGAGGAGTGCAGAGCTACACCATGTGGGACTGACACAGCTGCAGACAGGCTGTCTGTGAGTTCTGGAGGATCACAGAACGGCCGGTGTTCTGCACTCTAAAAATAAAATGTTGGATTTACTTAACCATGTTATGTCAACTGCTTCCACTTAACTGAGTTAAGTAAATTCAAAGCAACCTACTCATGTTCTCAGGTTAAAAAACTGGTATATTGCTTTAAATTTACTCACCTCAGTTAAGTGAAACCAGTTGACATAATATGGTTAAGTAAATCCAACATTTTATTTCTTAGAGTGTTTCGGGTCAGGTGGCTGCATAACAGCCACCTGTGTTTTTGTTCTTTTAACCCATAAAATACTTCTGGGTACCGATGCGGCCACCTTCGCGGCAGCTGGTGGCTGAAACTAACGTTACGAGCTGCCCCTCCCAAGTTGAAAAACAGAAAGAAAAAAGGTGAGCTGGAAAAATTAGCAAACTTGTTAAACCTGAAAAAACAGAAAAAACTGGGGGGTAGTGCAAGATGAAGCCAAATGTGCTAAATAAACATATTTTCTGTGATGAAAGGGTCGAGGTCAGTGTGACAAATCAGCCGGGCCAATGATGACACAGACCAGGACACAGACCCAGCAGACAGAGATCCAGGTTAGCAGCTCTGACTACACACGGTCCTTCATCCCAAACTTGGTTTATAAGTTAAAATGACTTAATAATTGCCTGATTTTTATGAACAGCTGCTTCATAATCTTTTAGAAACTTTTTTGTATTTTTATTTGTAGCTTGCATGATGTCATGTCAGTTTTGGTTATATAGGCCCATCAGTAAATTTAGGTGATTATCATAATTAGACCTGTTTATTGGGTAAAAATATTAATATTCTTATTTTAAACATGAAGTTGAGTGTCAGCACTGATTAGCACAATGTCATGTGTTACAAGTAAAACTAAATCAAGAATAGAAAAAAAGTAAAATGGAACTCTAAACTCGTTTGATAATTTATCGCATTAATTTCTTGATCTCGGCCACAGCAGTAAGTTTAAAACAAGCATAATTCATATGTGGACTAGTTGATGAACATGTATCTATAATCGTTATGAAATCAAGTGTTTATTTATGTAGGTAAAAATATGTTTAGCAACCTGTTAAAATAATCTAGAATACAGGAAACAGCATCTACTTCCATCAAAATTTCCTGGGGCAGAACCCCCAGACCCCCCACCAGTGTGCCCTTCACACACATTACAAAGCTTCTGATGACCATGAGTAGCGGCAAAGACGAGTGTAGTAGGAGCACTTATGTAAAAGAATTAGAGTCTGTCTTCTGGTGCTGTACTGTGTGTTATGTGTTTTCAACTTCTAAGGAGAGGTGTGATTGAATGTGAGAAGATCATAAAAAAACTCTAGACCTCTGAATAATTTGTCCCCCTCACTTCTGAGATGGTGATTACGCCCTTGAAGACACCTAACCCCTAATAGCTCCGAGGGTGCTTAAAGAGATGCTGCACTTGGGTGTTTCTCCCATGTGATGGATCAAATGCAAAGCACAAATCTCATTGTATGGGAACATGCATTGATGACAGTGTACAACAGATTTGGCACATTTACATGTATTATTTACTTAATTTATTACTACAGCTTGGATACTCGCTGATACCAAGTACCAAAACGGAGTATATAGAACCTAACTTTTACACAATGATTCCTTTCTTGTAGGCCTACAGAATGTTTAAAATCAAATATACATGAAACATTTGAAAATGAATTAAAAATATTTCAATTTGTATAACTTTCCTAAACATGAAACCAGCAAAGTTTTCACT
The DNA here is from genome assembly GCA_031762555.1 of Cynodonichthys magdalenae. Taxonomy (NCBI): domain Eukaryota; kingdom Metazoa; phylum Chordata; class Actinopteri; order Cyprinodontiformes; family Rivulidae; genus Cynodonichthys; species Cynodonichthys magdalenae. The sequence goes on along the minus strand of JARVJO010000125.1, from coordinate 1,647,143 downwards.
TGAAATGAAAACTGTAACATATTCAATGGGGTATCAACACCAGCATTGGTATTAGTTCCAGTAAGAGTTTGTTTATGAGTACGAGTACTTGTAAAAAATGCTGGCATTTAGTCAAAATTATACCAACAACCTCAAAGATACAATCTCAAATTTGTTTTATTAAATGCCTCTTTAATTGTCCCTTACCACTGGATCTTTGTATTTTCTGTTCATTTGTTTGTAAGCAATTTCTAAAGCAATAATGAGTTTATAAATCAGTCATAAACCACAGTTTTATAAACGGTCACAAATAACTATTGATACCTGTGTTAGCTCATCAGTCTGGTCAGAATTAAGTTCTCAATCTGAAGTTGTTAACAGATACATCTACAATATGTAAGATGTTCGTTGTTCATAACCTTCACAGAGAAGATCTGATACACTACAGTTTTAAACCCAACTCTGTGGTCATCAGTTATAAACTCTTAGAATAAAAGCCCTCAGCTCCTGCTGCTGTAAAAAGCAGCACGGCATCCATCTGTGTGTTTGTGTGTGAGTGGATCTGCACCAACTGCTGTGTAGGTGTCACAATAAGAGCCTCTACAAAACATGCCCGTGCATACATGTACCACACACAAACAGTGTTTTTTTTAAGCTTGGTCCTGTGCTGTGCTAAAAAGTCACACAGACAGATGTGGGACTGTTGTGAGGAAAGGTGTAAAAATATGCAATCACGGAGTCAGCAGCACATGCAGATGTAAACAGTCAGCAAAGAAAGGTGCTGATCAGTCCAAACCTCAGCTTTTCTGCTTTAAGATTCAAAACTCAAAGGAAAAAGCAAAGATGCAGGTGGAAGAATTCTGAGGTGTTTCACTCAGAGAGCATCTGATTATTATATCTGCTGCCAGAGCTGGACGGCCCTGGCATTTTTTGGTTATGGTGGCCTGCCATCATTATTTATACGATTTACAAATGAACACGACATACAAGAGGATGTATTTACATGTTGTGTTGTTTCACACGTTAAAATAAAGTGCAGCAGCCTAAAAGGAAGAGAGTAAGAATACTAAAAAACGAATGCACTCTTTCACTCACTACTTACAGACTTTCATCTTGGAGAGATGGACACTATGTCATAATGGGGAACTTAATTTGTGACGTCACGCATACATTTGCATACATTATCCTTACATGCAAAATGATGGATAATCTGTTTACATTATGGACAATCTGTACAGTTTGATATTTATGATCAACCTTGCAAATGATCTGACAGTCGGTCCAGATTCTACTGAGAGTCAGTGTTAATACTGTAACAGATAAAGATGTTTCTAGAGAAAATTTAAAAACATCTGACATCAGGAATTATAGTTAATTGGAAAGGTGGGCTCGAGGGTCATGATCTTCAACACACTTGGAAGTGAGTGTAAATGTTAAAAAGTTGGGTGTTTTTACTGTGACTTATATAGCTCAGCTTGCCAAAAAAAAAAGATGTGTGTGTGATCACTGGAGCCACCGCTTCTGCATCATTTAAAGAAACCTAATGGTGATGTTTAGAATTTGTGTAAGTAAAATATTATCTGTTTAAAAAAAGGGGGACCGCAGAGTGTGTTCCAACTATAGGGGGATCACACTTCTGAGCCTCCCTGGTAAGGACTATTCGGGGGTCCTGGAGAGGAGGGTCCGTCGGATAGTCGAATCTCGGATTCAGGAAGAGCAGTGTGGTTTTCGTC
>JARVJO010000125.1:1593102-1609015 GCA_031762555.1 Cynodonichthys magdalenae | reverse complement strand
GGGTGACCCAGCCTGGGTGTCTAGTGTACTACATGTTCTGAGAGTGGTCTGAATGTTGGGTTGGTGTAGTATTTCTTGTGGGGTGGGGGTTGGTGGATGGCCTTTGGTAACGGGCCGGGTTGTGCTGGGTTGGCTGGCTGGCGTCTCTGTTGCGTCGGGGGTTCGCTCTCGGTCCCTCCTTGTGCTGTCTGTGGCTGGATGGGCGCCCCCGGCCAGATCCTCCTTGCTGGGGTCCAGCGGCCTCTTAGGGTGGCGGGTTGGCGACGGGGCTGGGTGTCCGGTCTCGGGGGTCTGGACGGCTCTGGGGTGGCTGGGTGGTTGGTCCCGCCAATCTGGCGCTCCCCTTCATCCTGTCCATGGTCTGGGGCCCCCAGATCCTGGCGGTCTGCCTGGAGAGCGAGGTTATGGGACCTCACTCCCTAAACTAAATAACACTAAATAAATCAAAACCATTTTCTTTATTTCACCTAACATTAAAGACAAACCAGAAAAAAACCAAGACACTCCTCCCATTTAGACGTGCATTTAGTTTTGTTCTGGTTTGAACATCACGTGTCCAACTTGAGGCGTTGGGCGCATTTTAGATGCTCAAAATGCATTTGGTGTGAACCCAGCTTTAGACCAGGGGTGCCAAACTCATTTTCACTGAGGGCCACATGAGCGTTATGGTGGCCCTCAAAGGGCCAGTTGTAATTAAGAAACTTTAAAAGTAAAAGAGGACTTAACAAATGACTACATCAAAGTTGATACTCATTATATCAAAAATATAAGTGGGGCTTTTGTATTATTGTCTGCAACTGTGTAATCTTAAAGATTAGCAGTTTATGTTACAGGAGAGTGTTTACTGTCAAAAACAATTATGGAGCATTCTTGAATGTAACATGTACTTATAAATGTGTATTCTGGGGTGTTTGAGTAATTATTTAGTCTAAGGACTTACCAGAATCTCATAATATTGCAAGTAGTGAAAAGAACAAGGTACAAGTGAAGGCAACAGAAAAAAAAAAAACCCTGACGGGACGAGGAGAAGAAAGTGAGAGGAGAAGCGTCACGGATGCACGGAGACAGTGGTTGGGAAAAAGAACTGAACTGTTCCAGAGATTGTGTTCCTAAATTAAACCTAATCACGTGGATTAGGACCTCTGCGGAGCGCGAGGGAGGCCAGGAACTGTGAGGAAACCTGCGGCTGATCTGAGAGAACCTGCGACTGATCCGAGAGGACGGAGCAAACATGGCAACACGTGGTTCCAGACTAGCTGAGAAGTTCTCCGCGACACGCGTGGCGGAGTGGTTTTGAACATGGACAAAGTCACAAAGCTTCTGTGTTGTCTGCAGAGAAATCATCTGTGAGCGAGCAGTTTGGAGGCGATATTGTTAGAGCTTGGCGAAGAGGATTTTCATCGCACTCAAGTTTCAAACAGGCCTGCAACAAAACTTTACGGTACCGAACTGTGTGTGTGTGTGAATGTGGGCCCACATGTGTTATGGTGTTAACCTGCAAAACTTATGTTTTGGTAAATGTTTGGATTTCGGACAATATTTGAGAAAAGAAAAGTTAAAGTAAATGTTTATTTTTCTTGTACAGTTACGGTGAGTAACACATAGGGGACTGAAGAGAATAAGTGCCTTTACTGGTTTATTTTAGGTGAGGAGGCATTTAAGTGTAAGTTTTTGTTCATCTTGTGCATTTTGGGGAAGTTTTGTTTTGCATCACTATTATCATAATTTTTTTTTTTACTTTAGGTCACTAATAAAACAACAACATTTTCGTTAGACAGTTGTCTGGGTTTGTTTGTCAAATCAGTAATACAAGTGTTTTTTGGAAGAGTAAGTAGTAACTCAATCTAGGTAAACCTACATGGTATCTACCAGGTATTGTCGAACCCTAAAAAAACACCCCACCCATCAAGATCTGGTCCCTGATAGTACTGGGCCTAGCTGTGGGGTGCTACATACACAAATAGTTATTAATTTGAGGGGGTAAAAATTTGGGCCAGAGGGTTGTGACAAGTAGGTGCTGAAATGTGGATAATGTGAACAGAATGACGCAGTTTTTGTCATGAAACTGCGACAATCCGATCCGATTTCGGCAGTTTTGCTGCAGCATACTGCACGCTTTACTGTGCTGTCCAACTACACTGCTCTGTTACTGAAAGCCAACAGCTCGGGGGCAGAACAAGTATTATCTTTTACCTTTTAAATGTTTTTGTTTTGTTGCATTTTATCATAAATTTTAAGTTTACCAGTGATATAGAAACAGTTTTCATATTAAGTAAAACATAATAATAATGGGGGGGGGGGGGGGATCACTTTGACAAACTGGATATATAAGAACATTTATATTCATCTTAGAAGACATGAAAAGTTAAAGTGACCCTCCACTTCACATTAAACAAAACAATCAGAGAAATAATGGGACTAAATATTCATTTAATGTGTGCATGTTAGCTTCTTCACAGGTGACTCCAACCTGCCTAAAGGTGTGTGTGTGGATTGTCGTTTGTCTCTATGTGGTTCTGTGAGGGACTGGAGACCTGTCCAGTCTGTCCCCCATTTCTCACCCAGTAACAGCTGGACATGGACACCAGCTTCTCCTTGACCCAGAAGAAGTGAGTACAGAAGATGGATGGCCCATATGCACTCTGGGGCTGTTTGAGACTAAACCAAAAGTTCTTTAGCAAAAAGACAAAATGTATCTACGTTTTTAGGTAGCAATTACAAATATAGAAGTAAAATTATGAGCATGAGAGTAATTCTAAATCATTTTTTTATCATAAAGTTGAAATAAAAAGAAGTTTGTTTGTCTGAGACCTAAAGGCTCTGAGACACTACTCTGCATCTGCCTTTACAGAAACATTGTGTTAATGCCCTTTCTGCCAATAATTACAGTCATCTAATCTAATAATTATATTCACAACATGGATGGTGTTTTTGTTTCCTTGGCCACTAACATTACCAACCTGACATCTTACATTTGGACTCAGCACAGTCTGCTTTAGTTTTACTAACAAAGTCTTAAGTAGGCCAAAGACTTGTCAGCAGTGGGTTAGTAATAGCTTTTGGATTAAGTTGCATTTTATTGGACACAATGTCCACCCTTGTACGCTGAAATTGGCTTGGAAATCATTTGCGTTTAATTACACAGCTACTATTCAGCAGTGCTGCATGATTATGATAACAACTAATTCATCCCATAATCCACTGAGTCAACTAATTTGTGTAATTAAGCAGACAGATGCAAGGCCGGGTAATTGGTCCTGGCAAAAGATTTGAGCCTGTATTTACAGTTCACAGTGTTATCACTGGCAGGGGGGCGGGCACTAAGTCTTGTGTTTTGTTTTACTCCTCTTTGCTAATAATCCCAGAGTTTACTTGAGTTGAAGGCAGGGGTGTTTGGTCCTGGTCTTGAAGGTTCTCTAGCCTGCAGGTTTTAGAGGTTTCAATGTTCTAACATACCTGATCAATCAGTGGGTGATTAACAGACTTCTACAGAACACATAGAGGTCATTTAATCACTGACTCAGCTGGTCGGAGCAGAAAAAGAAGTAAAACATGATTTTTTTTATGTTTTTATGATTACGTTAAGTAAAACGTATGATACAACAGTTAGTTACTAAATTAGGGTTTATAAGAAAAAACAAATTAGTGATTTATTTAAAAAGGTTTTAGTGGAGCAGCTCAGCCTCATACAGGAATGAACTGCGAGTCTTCTTACTACTTCCTAGAACCAGTTTTATGTTCCCAGGAGTTAAAGCTAGAGTTAATCTATTGGATTGGACCAAACAGACCAGCTTTTATTCTCCATATGACCCTGTCAGCAGTTCACCCGCTTTCAGCTAGACCACTTCGAAAGGATCCTGACCCACTGCAGGGCAGGAACAGCCTACAGCAGCTGTAGTTTGGAAGATGTTTACACTCAGCTGTTACACTTGGTTTCATGTTGTTCAAACTGTTTTCTTTGATTACATCAGCTCCAAAGACAAACATATGCTGCCAAATCTAAACTTTTACATTCTGGTAATCTCCAGGTGTCTCAGTAACAAGGCAATCAATGGTTTTCAATTCACCTGTTAGTGGACATAATAGCCTAACTGATTGCTGTGTGTTTAATGACAAAGCTATTGAGTGACTCTTTCACTGATTGAAACAAACAGAGAACTCAATGAACTGATTTTTATGGAGCCATTCATGGTGTCTAAAACATTACTTTTGACATGGACAAGGTGCCATAAATAAAATGAAATTTAATGCTACGAGCTCAAGATTGCTTCATCCATTATCACAAGTGAAATCTCTGAGTGTGACAGTGTGTCTGTCCACAGAAATCACTGTCTCTCAGCTGGTCTCAGAAATCAGAGGGAGGCCACCACATAACACGCCACATAAAACACAGGGAGTGACACCAAGGCGCAGCATATGGGCATCGCACTGATGCAGCGTGACACAAGTTGTGACACCCATCGTTTCCCGGCTGACACCTCATTAAGCCCCTTTCTCAACTCATAACATTCTTTAGTAAAGAGATAATTCAGTCCCAATGGGTGACTGTGGGGAAAGAATGAAAAACTGTGTGTGTGTGTGTGTGGGGTGGGGGGGTAACGTCACACTACTACAATCAAAAAGTACAATTATGTTAAGAAGTCAGCATAATTTATTCACATAAAACCTTTCAACATAAATAACTTATAGCAGGTCCTTACTTAATCATAAATAAAATACAAAGAAGTTCTTTCAGTTTCTTTCTTTATAACCAGAAAATCCTTCTAGTCAGAATAAATAAAAGCTGTAAAATAAGAGACAGAATCCCCTCCTGTATTCTGTTTCTAACTCTAACCATCTTCTCTAGCAAGCTACCTAAAATTTTGTCAATTTGTTCAAGAAGTTAGAAAAGTTTAGATATTTCTCCTTGGAACTTAACCGCAGTGAACTGAACTGTGCAATGGCCCTTTACCCTCTTTAGAATAAACACCATGTTTTTGATTCAGTCCCTGTGATGGACTTTGACCTGTCCAGGGTGGACCCCACCCCTCGCACTGTGACTGCTGGATATTGGCACCAGTGACCCTGAAAGGAAGAAACGGGTATAGATAATGGATGGATGGATGTTGTTAATTTCAAAGAGGGTTTATTTTAAAGGGTATTCAGACTAGTTGTCAGAGGTAAATAAAGTACTTTCAAAAAAAGTAAAAGTAAAAATAACAGAAAATGACTAGTAAAACTGAATTTAACTGATAAGAAAAGTACTTAAGTAAAAGTCATAAAACTGTTCACAATAATCAGGAAAATAAAAGTAAAAGTCATTTTACACAGTGTTGGATTTATTGAACCAAACTGGTTCCACTAAACAGTTAAGAAAATTCAGCAATTTACGCATTTTCTTTTAAAGAAAATATATAAATTGCTTCACATTTACTTAACTTGGTTTAATTGAAGCAGGTAACATAAACTAGTTCAGTAAAATTAACACATCATGTTTTACAGTGCATAAACAACTCTTTTCATAATGAGTTCGAATATATTTAAATTTATTACGTGTTGAATTTTAAAGTAAAGAAGTAAAAGTCAACATTTAGGTTTTGAATGTAAAAAAATGAAAGTCAAAGTCATGATTAATAAATACTTGGTAAATATACAAATCTTCAAAAAATTTACCTAAATATCAGTATTAGACAATATTTGATTTACATTCACTTCAGCTATTAAACAATAACTATAAAAATACTGTTTAGATTATTATATTTTTATTAAATATATTTTGTTACGCAGACAGCACCATAGTATTTACACTGCAGAGCATACTAGGTAAATGATGAAGTTTACTAGGTGTTATGGTGTGAGTCTGCAAGCTCTTATCCACCCTGAAGGTTAATACTGGACACTATCTGACCACCAGCACTTTTAAATAAAACCAGACCTTGTTGAGAGGAGAATGTAGAAATGAGCCAGCAGCAACTGAAAACTATGATGGAGGAGAACAGAGCTGCTTCATGGAAGGAGAACTCCAGCTTAAACTGTTAATGTCCGAGTTAGATCAGAGCTAATACTTATATATATGACAATGAGCGTTAGCTATTTATGAGCTAACACCACATATTTATTAGTATATGTAGTTCCTGAGCTAACTATATAAGCTTGGGAACTTGTTACAACTAGTCTACAAACATCTCATGAACTTCCTGTGGTTTGTTAGATAACTGTAACATCAGCAGAGAGTCATTTTATTACTGTTCTTAAAAAGTAACTCCTGAACTGCAAGTTGTCTGATATCAGCCAAGTCCTCAAATAATCTACCAACATCTAACACAACAAAAGAGTCACCTCCCTATCAATCACAAGCTAAAAACAGTCATTAATAGACTGTGTGGACTCTCCAGCTTTGTACAAGTTGACTGTAAATGTCCCTCAGTAGGACACGGGCCCAGGATCTTTTGGTGTTTTAGTTTAGACAAAGAGCATTTTGAGCCCAAAGACAACATGTTGGCAGATTGCAGTTTGCCTTCCAGAGATTCTCATCAAGGCCTCTCACACGTCATTACCTTCTGTATTGTCCTCTGTGCCCCTGCCTCATTACTCCTCATCTATTTTTAAAAGGGAATATGCCTTTTTACAATTAGTCTGTTTAGAGGCCAATCTGTCACGCTCATTACTGTAAACTCCCCGTCCCTGACTTCTTTTCTGTTATCTCTTCCTAATCTCCACATTTGTTACTGCACTTTCTGCGCCTGCTGGGTTTTCTTAACTTAATCTGCCTCTTCGAGAAACAGGAAATGGAGGGGAGAAGTTGTTATTTTTTAAATTGTATATGTTTACTTTATGGAGATAACTGCCACCTGAAATGCATGAAAGACACTCATGGTGTTGGATTTGACAAAGAAGAGGACGGCTAGAGGGATCTAATTTATTCTTTTTATGATTTAAACAATCAAACAGGAGTTTGGAGCAATCCAAAATGATGCCACTAATGGCAGCCAGAGAAAACGCTTCCTCTCAGACCCAAAAAGCAGAATTAGTCTCCATCTGAGAGGTGCCCACAGAGGACCACTGTTTACCAAGTCAGCCATTTCTCCTCTAATTGTCTGATCTAGTTTCAACCTGAAATGCACTACAGAGTGCAGCCTCTGAGGACTGCTGTCTCTGCTTCCTCCATCCTTTTTTCTCCCTCTTACTCTGCCCTTCTGTGAACAGAGACAATAATTCCTGCTTGGCTTTCTTCACTCTTGGTGAAAGGCACAGGAGTGAACTTTTTAGCCACTTTAAATCTGCCTGATGAACCTCAAGTCCTTTCCCACGCCAACCTGGATGGGGGTGAAACCAAGGGGTGTGCAGGGAGGTGAAATGAAAAATACATGCACTTCCCTACTATGTACAGCACACAGTATCTGAAACAAATAGATGCCTCCTTCATTCTTTTTCCATTACCATGTTGTTTTAAATGATTTTTCTCTCTCTTTAAATGCTTCTAATTGATCATAAAATCTTAATTAGCTGATGTATCGCTGTCCATCCAGGCCTGAGACAGAAAGTGTTTTTCAATCACTTATTTATTACATTCCTAATTGCAATTTCACAGTGAGTGCTCATGACATTTAGAGACCTTGCAGCAGTGGACAGAGCTGATTGAAGAAGAATTTGTTAGAATTTCATCTGATATTGACCCAAAACACCACTTATGCAACACTTTCTTCCTAAAGGTTATCTGCATACATGTCTAATTTCCACAGTCACAAAACATTTACAGATGACATGATGACAGCCAGGATATGTTTCTGTTCAGATGAAAAAAGCTACACTTTTATTGACCTTCTTCCTCACTTAAACCAAGGAAGTTTTTGCAGTTTCTGATTTTTTTATTTTCATTACTATTTTTTTGTTTGTTTTGCAATCATCCAAAGTGTCATTAGTTTCTATAGAGCAGTTGGATTTAGCACACATGCATTCTTTTACTTACTCTTAGATTTGATTTATAGTCAATTAGAAGCCCCACCTTTGTGTTTTGCTGACTTGAGTATGTCAAGAAAATCTACATAATTTTCTACTCCTACCACCTGCTGAGTGACTGCAGTGAGCTTATCTCTGGGCAGCACCTTCAACTGCTGGCTGAGGCTGTAAAAAAACACAGCCAACATTACAACTGTTCCAGTAAAAATGATAAAGCCAAATAAAACTTATAAAGATAGTAAAAGAATTTATAAAAGAAGTCTGGACAAAACATGCGCACAGGAGACAGAGTGGAGAACCCCCAGTTTTCCATGGATGTGCTGACCAGGAGTGCTCCATCCCTGTCTGTTGGAAACAGTGGTGGTCTCTTTTTGACACAAAATACACAAACACCAAATCTTCATCCTGCAGTTCCTCCATCATCAACTGAATATAAAAATCAACTCTGACAACCTGTCCATTGTGATTCTGATTGGACGTGACCTACGCTGCAGTGGTACAACTCAGGATTTATCCCAACAGAGTATAAATAATTTGTGAGAAAAAAATTTCATTAAGTATGTAATGAGAGATCCGTCGTTCTCACCTCTTGTAAAAGTATACTGATAAAGTGATAAAGTGCTGCTTTCTCCACCTCAGCCACCTGATAGTCTATCAGAATCTTCTTGGAGTTGATCAAGAATCTTTATCCAAGGCCTCACCAAACTCCTCCCACATCCAAACTTTAGCCTCAGCAATAGCAATGTCCCCCACCTCCACTGGAATGTGGTTGAAGTGTGAGTTGAAGATCTATTTAGCAGGTTCCTTAGCCAGGTGTTTGCAGCAAATCTTCACTACTCATTAGGGTCTACCAGGTATGTCCAGCATCTTCCTCCATCATCTGATCCAATTCACTACCAGGTGGTGATCTGTTGACAGCTCAGCTCTTCTGTCTGCACCCGAGTGTCCAAAACTTACAGCCACAGATCAGATGACACACCTAAAAAGTCAATCATTGATCTGCGACCTACCATATCCTGGTGCCATGTGCACTTATGGACACCCTTATGTTCAAACACAGTGTTTCTAATGGACAAACAGTGACTAGGACAGAAATCCAACAACAGAACACCTCTCAAGTTCAGATCAGAGGCCCTCCTGCCCAGTCATGCCCCTCCAGGTCCCACTGTTGTTTCCCACAGAAGCAGTGAAGTCCCCCAGCAGAAAAAATGGAGTTTCAAGATTGAGCATCTTCCAGCATCTCCAATATGGTCTCCAAGAAGGTTTGAACCGCTGTTCGGGGCATAGGTACAAACAACTGTCAGAGCCCGTTCCACAATCTGAAGGTGCAGGGAAGCTGCTCTCCCATCTACTGAAGAAAACTCCAACACACAGAGGCACCAAGTCGAGGGACCAAAAGTAGACCCACACCAGCTCTGCACCTCTCACCATGGGCAAATCCAGAGTAGAATAAAGTCCAGCCCCTCTTGAGGAGACTGGTTCCAGATCCCATGCAGTGCATTAAGATGAGCCAAACTGGTACCTTTCAACCTCACAAACAAGCTCAGGCTCCTTGAGCAAAACACTAAACCCCTCATTACCTCTGATGTGTTGCATCATGGTCTTAATGTGACCTAAATCTCTGGTTAGACTTTGCAGACTCTGTATGGGTGTATGGATGGGTAAATGAGAGTATAGTATGTGTTGTTGGCTGGAAAGGTTATGCATACACTTTATTTATCATTTAATAGACATTTAGCTGGTTAATTAAAAAGTGATTAGCTAACTACATAAGTCATGTAAAAATGTCAACCTACAAATTTCTCTAATAAAAATGACAGTGAGATCAGAAACCCGCTGCCAATATTTAAGAAAAAAAATCAGTAGCATTTTTTTGACTGATTAAACCATAGATAAATTGTATCCATTGTTTGACAATCTGGATGACAAAACTCAGTTTTCATAAAAACTTTATCTTTATTGTGTAAGGCTAATAACTGTGGGTGACTTTAAAATTGTACTTGTAAACAGATTTTCATGTGGACCATTGCCATGTGATTGTTTGGTACTATTTAAGTCTGTCAGTAACTTGTGAACAACGAAGTAAATTTTCGGGATTAATCTAAAACACGAGCTGTTGAGCTCAGCTGCCAACAAACACTACACTTTCAATTAATATTTGACAGCAAGCTGCTGCTCCTCTGTTTGCTGCTTGAACAATCTGCAGGAAAGCAGCTTTGACACTTGAGCTGCATCAAATGGTTCTGCTAACTCCAAATGATTCATGGATGATGCCCCCTCTGTAATGTAGCATCAGCCAAGTGGAGCAGGTGGAGGCTCAGAAACACAAGATTTCATCATGTAAAAAGAAGGACGTGGCTAATATCACAATGCTCACTGGCCTCACCAAAATGAGTAAATTTTATTCCCTGACCACTGCTATTTATTGATCTGTTTGTTCTCTGCTGCCAAAGAGGCATATAAATAATAAAACTCCAATACTGATGAAAGAATTGTTTGGTTATTAATGTCGGCATGGTTGTTAAGGGTACACAATATTAAATAGCTTATCTGTCAACATAAACTGTTAAGGGAAGTATTTGGATGAACTTTTTTATTTGAATAAATTTGTGCACATGTCAGTTTAGCTGATGAAAAACAAGATGAGATAGTGAGAATTAGGTTTGACCAGATTTTTCCTGAAGTGACCAACTAACAGGCAGTCAGACTTTTTTATCCAGGTAATGTCAAAGGGATTGTAATGTAAAGCACTGTGATAAAAAAAACAGAAAAAGGCCACGAGTGTTGCTAGGTGACATTCATGACTGCCATCTTAGAAAGTGCTACATGTATCACTGTGCATTATTTACATGTCAAATCTGTAGATTGTTATTGTTTTGTGTGTGCTGCATGCTGAGTGAGAAACACATAGAATTGGCCTTATTTTAATTTAACATGACTATATCATGTATGTTGTGTAAACAAAGTAATGAGCCTGTCAGAAAGTGTCCTGTTTTTTACCTAGTTCAGTAGGAGTTTATTTTGAAAGGTTCAGTCTGTGACGTCACTTCCTGGTAAGCCAGTCTGCCCCGTAGTCCATGCAGGTTGTTGGTAATGGTGGCCAGCCTTGTGTGCGTTCGTGACTAACTAACACATCTACATATTTACTCACTGTTACCATCTGTCCAACTTATCATTAAAGTTTGCAAACGGTCTCTCTGTGCCCATACTCTCTGACCGGAGTCTCTATCCTAAGATACTATCAGATCAGCAAATAACATTCAGAGTGCCCACTCTAGTTCAGAGCCTCCAACCTGTTCAAACATTAGCCGGTGTAACAGACAATAATATGCCTCCAGTCCAGACTACACCTGGGGTATAAGAAGCCTAGGCTAGAATATACCCCCAGTATACTATGGCAAAGTCGGTGGGGTATATTTGAGTATTGGCTGTGTCTCAATTCATGGGTTGCGGCTGATAAATGCAGCCGCAAATACCCCCAAAACATCAGCTTCATCTGAGTATCCCAGTATCCCAGAATTCATTGTGCCATCAGCACATTAAAACAAAAAATAAAAAGAGGGTGAAGTTTTTGACTTAAAATTTACAACAGGGATTTTTGTCTTTTTTTATGACAGAGTTTGGGAATTTATCATGAACTGAAAAATGTAAGTTAAACAACTTAGCTGAAGAAACTTTTATTGCTGATGTTTAATACAGTACAGTTACAAGTACTGATACTGGAGCGAAACACAAATTATTAATGCTTTTTTTCTTTTTATTTGTAATGATCTTCTATTAAAATGTAATTTTATAAAGTTATACCTTGAAAAAAACAACTGAAGCAATGTGATATAAAACATATCACCATGGTAACATGGCAGAACATGTTCAAGCAAACATATGTCTTCTGTAGACTAGACCATCTCATTTCAAAGCTGTTTATGCAGCCGAGACGAGTGGCCTACAGTCCATGTAGACTGTGACCAGCGTCAACCATGGTCTATGTCGGCTGCAGCCCATGAATTGAGACACAGCCATAGTCTGGCTCAGGCTCTCTTAAACCCCTGGTATAGTTTGGCTTAAAACAGTTTATCCTCTGAGGTATATTCTGGCCTGGGCCAAACTATACTCCGTTTTAATCTGTGCAGAGGTTAATTTGACCTGCTACACTGGTGCAAAACATAGACACAGCAGACTACTGTTGTTGGGATAAAATTACCAAACGCTAAAATTGTTCTAATTTAGGTACTTAGTCTAAGCATGGCCCTGCTACCAGTGATGATCTGTCCCTCTAACAGACAACAGGCTTGACTACAGCAATGAACATCGACATAAAAAAAAAGCTCTCACATGATAAGTAACACGTGGTAACAGTTTATGTTTTAGCACATAAAATCATAAAACTGTAAAACTAAGTGAGGCAAAATGACATATGTTTTCTAAGGTCAGCTGCTTGTGGTGGCCCATCTCTAATCAGTTTGTCACCAGTAATTAACCATGTGTAGATGCACATCTAGTTCTTACATTATGAAAATTTTATTAACATTTGTTATGAGATATTTTGCTAACAGACAGGGATTTGAACACAAGCCACCACAGGCAAAACCAACATTAAGCAAATAAAGTGTGATATATTTGTAGTTACATACAGTTAAGGTTTCTGTATGTAAATTTCCAACAAGGATGAACAAACATACAACATATAGGATGACTATATAAGATGAACATACAGTCTCAGATGAAAATATAAGATAAAAATATCCTTTTTGTAGCTTGTGTGTTCAGAATTCATTCAGCCAAGCTTTTTTCAAAGCTATTTGCCACCTCTGAGTGGTTTTATAATTGTGCATTTGTGAGAGCGGCTGAGTGTGATCATGAAGCTGTTTATTCAGGGGGGAATATGAAGAACACACAGGCTGGTGGTATAAATGCCATATGTTGTTATGTATGCGTTGCAGCATTTGTAGCTTGTTTTACAGCGACAGTATCACAACCAAACAGCTTTGAATACTTGTCGTAATAATGTGCAGTGTCTGAATATATTGGAGAGCAAATGGAGTTCTCACCTTAATTATGTTCACTAGTAAAACTATTTAATCAAGAATACTACAGAACCCATATAAGAAGTGACAGGAATATATTGTTTGGTGCTCTTTGATGCTGGGCCTGTGTTCTGTTACTGAATAAAGGAAAACTTGGGAAACAACATTACATCCAAAAGTCATAATAAAATATCCTGGCAACTTTAAAATGATTTCAATGTCCAGATTTTTATATATTATAATATTGTACAATTTCATGTGCAAGGTTGTTAAACACACTTTTTGACTCCTGAACCACAATTAATAGTTATCATTTAAAAAACTTTTCTAATCCTCAACAAGTAGTTCAGATCTTTTGAAGTGAAGTTCTACATAAAGGTTCTGAACAATTCTGATCTTACTTGTTGTGGTTCACTCTTTAACTGGCCACAATTTGGAGAAACAAACTTTAATTCTGACCAGATGGACAAGCTAACAGCTAGTCGGAGTGGGACCAAGCCTAAATAAATAAATAAACTTTACTCCATTACACTGGAATCGCTGAAAACAGATCTATCAGCGTTAGCAAAATATCCCATGAACCACTAAATGGTTTGAGGTTTAGTGGCAGATTAACTCAGGGAGCAGGCACACTCAGGTCTAACAACAAAATTATTTATTTAAATAGGGAAAAATGCTGGCGGTGCAGCCTCTACAACTCACTATAAACAATGAGCAATAAGGGGACATTCACACAAGCTGGGGTAAAACAGTCCAATGATCCGACAAATGTTGAGGTCAGGACACAGAATATGAGGGTAAACTAATGAAGGGTAAGCAAGAAACACCTGGAGGAGACATACAAGAACAGGTGAGAGTCGGCAGGGCTTAAGAATAGGCAGACAGGAGGACAGAATGGAAAAACATCAGGATACACAGAGAAGATGGATAACTCTAAACTAATAACAGAAAAAACACAAGTAGACACAGATCATGACAGATGAAATTAAATAAAATTTTTGGTCATTAATCACTGGATCTACAACTAATGGACTCTTGGAGTCAATCCAATTCAAAATGGCTACCACAGCTAATCAGCATTAGGCTACAAAAAACTGGCTATAACTAGGACCATTTTAGAGATACTGTTCACAGTTTTTTGTGTGTGTCATTTACAACACACTCGTTGACATTTTGCAGAGTTGCATGAGATAGGAAAAACATTATTTTTATTATTTTTAAAACAGGTACAACTTCATATTTCAACATAAGATGATCTCAGTCTAAAAGTCAGGAATGAAAAGCAGCAGGGGATTGGCTTTCCTTCAAGGAATGCCTGGACTATATTATATATTAAGCACATGTTTTTGATCCATAAGTAGAAGGAAAGAAGGAGAGGGGAAGGAGATTACAGGAGGATTTGGAAGGTGAGTTTTCATCTGTTTTTTTGGCTCGAAAAAGTTTTATAAGCTTTTATGCACCCTGAAGGAGATGGAAAAGAACTGACAATGATAGTTTGTGGGGGAGAGACACAGATCCTGGGTTTCTGCACATGTAAACACGCGGAAGAGTACACAAACACAGCCACATCCAATTACACTCACTGTTCTCTCTCTCAGTCATGTTTACTGGGTGTTAGCATTGTTTTTCTTTGTTGCTCTCGCACTTACATAAAGAGGCAATAATGTAGCTGCATGTTAACAATTCAATTCACTGTTGAAAGCAGGTCAACAGCCCAGCAGCTCAAGATTATCCAGTATTTGACAAATTTATAACTCATAGTGTTAGAAGTCATAAAAGTTTGTCATGTTTTTTTTAATATATAAACATTGACAATTTCAGTATTTTAATTTTGGTATTGAATCTTTATTCAAAAACAGGCACCAACATTTCAAAGAACCCATTAGGGGTAGGTGATACTAGGAAAACTGGTATTTATCCAATACCAAGTAAAACCAGGGCTTGCATCGCCAATTCCTATTTTGATAACAATACTTGTCGTGTTTATTGCACAATTTTGTAAATTCTCCTTTAGTCATTTATGATAAAACATGTTTTGATTTGCCTACAAAGAACAAAAATAAACAATGTAACAGTATACCAATTAAGAAATATAAACATCCCTATTACCTTTGAAAACAGACAATTTTTTAGACAAAAAAGTCACTAGTGCAAAATAACAAAAAAGAAGCACGTATGTAACAATGTCAATACAATAAAAGTAGCTTTCAGTACGCATGGGCACAACGAAAAGGACTAAAGAATAACTCTTAGAGATTTCACTACTGTGTGTATTTTTTATTTTATTTGCAAAAAATACAGTTAGGATGTGCAAAACAACATAAGCTTATCCATCCATCCATATATTATCTATACCCACTTCTTGCTGAAACCAGCAGGCACATGCAGACACTAGCAGACACCTGCGGACACCAGCAGACTACTGCATACATTATCAGACACCTGCAAAGACTAGCAGGCACCAGCAGGCAACTGCAGACACTAGCAGATATCTGCTGACGCCAGCAAACTACTGCAGACATTATCAGACACCTGCAGACACCAGAAGACACTTGCAGACACCTGCTGACACCTGCAGACACTAGCAGACACCAGCAGACAGTAGCAGACACCAGCAGACACCTGCAGACAGTCGCAGACACCGGCAGACAGTAGAAGACACCGGCAGACAGTAGCAGACACCGGCAGACAGTAGCAGACACCTGCAGACAGTAGCAGACACCGGCAGACAGTAGCAGACACCGGCAGACAGTAGCAGACACCGGCAGACAGTAGCAGACACCTGCAGACAGTAGCAGACACCTGCAGACAGTAGCAGACACCTGCAGACACCGGCAGACAGTAGCAGACACCGGCAGACAGTAGCAGACAAGTGCAGACACCGGCAGACAGTAGCAGACACCGGCAGACAGTAGCAGACACCTGCAGACAGTAGCAGACACCTGCAGACA
>JARVJO010000125.1:1514036-1524550 GCA_031762555.1 Cynodonichthys magdalenae | reverse complement strand
CCAGAAAACAGAAGAGAGTCATATTTCTGTGGATTCAGCTCAGATTCATGACTTTGTGGATTAAAATTGTCGACTGAAAAACTTTGAGTGACTGCTGCACGTTCTCACAGCAGGTAAAAAATGTGCGTATATTTACGCGGCCTTTCACGCAACGTTGGTTTGGATACATCCCAACGTGTGCACAGAACCTGGCGCACGCAACTTTTTTATGCGTGCACACCGTTTATACATGAGGGCCCTGAACACAGAAGTCACCAGACTGGATTTATTGTTTTGGGTGGGGGACCGGGAGGTGGTGGGGGTGCTCATTGGTGGGCCCGATAGTTTGCCCTTAATCAGAGCTAAACAACAAAACAAAATTTGAAGCTCCTAACTATTTTTCTATATCCAGACACCCCATGTTTAGATGGAGCCCCCTCCTCAAATATGGGGGTCATAATAAAGTCAGTATTGCAGTATTCAAGATGTTTGGAGTTAGTCATCTTTTTATTTTGTTCTAGTTAGTTAATACAAAACATTTTTGTTTGCTTAAAATCTTTGTTCGGTGTTTTATCGGCAAAATTACAGAATTAATCAGTGAACATGACAATACTAGCCCTGTTTTTACTTGGTATCAAATTGATACCCAGTATTGCCCACCCACTACTGTTTGATTAAACATTAGGTGGAGCAGCTGTGAAGGTTGACACACACTGGGTTAAACAAATTGAATAATTTGCACAGAACAGAAAAAAAGAACCATGCACATGAAAACAGGATTTTCACAACTTGGCCACATTAAACTTGGTTGCTTGGCTCACTGGTCATAAACACTCCGAATTCAGTCAGACTGCAGCTGCAAAGTCTCCTTTTTTTCCTTACATTTTTGAGTCTTCAATAAGGAGTCACAGCCCAGTGAGATGCAGGCTACAGTTCCAATAAAGCTGGGTTTCCTCACATTTTATTTTCTGATTAGGGGGCAGGTTTTTCTAAGTGAGTGTATCTGTCTTTGTATAGGTTTTCTTAATGCTGCAGTAGGACTAGCAAATGAAATATTTAGAAGAAAACTGAAAAATAAACTTGCTGAATAGTAATAGAACTTCAGACTATTGACAACGTAACTAAACCAACAGCTGTACACTGTGGTGTAAAATAAATATAAAACCTTTTTAAACATGATGAAAGTGCTGCTGTTTGTCTCACTGTGTATTCTGCTGTGTGTTTACTGTCAAATGTTTTCCAGTATAGCTTTTAGATGAGAATTAGCAAAGCTAATTTGCTTCAGTTTAGATGAAATGACAAATTACTGACCATCAAAAAGATAAACTTGGAAAAGAATCTAAAAACCGAATGTAAATGGAGAAAAGCTTCAATGATGTTCTTTCCTTCAGGGTTTACATGTGAAGTATTTTACATAAATTTAAAGCTAATTATTATTGGTTCTCTATGACAAATCCTCCACGGCTACACACACAAACACACACACATTAAAGCACTATAAAGCCATTAGGATGTAAAGGGCTTTAGCTCCTCTGCAGAGTGCTGCTGTGTGCTGAATAACAAGCTGAATGCTTGTTTTATAGGAGTGCCTGACGTTTCCATTTCCACCGCGGCGTTAAGTGCTGCGTTACCCCGGCCTGTCCCGCCTCGACTCGTCACCGCGACAGCTGCGGGTAACGTACAACCCAAACAGTGTCATCACTCCCACCTGACTCAGGACTGCTGCAGGAAACCCCCCCAATGTCAGACCAAATCTGCTGCCACTGCTCCTTCAACAGTCGTTGGCTCAGCCTGAGCGCCAAGCATTTTGTTTCCCACATCAGCTGATCCATAACAGCAGGAGGAAATGAAACAGTTTATTTCTGCACAAAGGACTGAACACATAAAGGACAGGAGAGAAGAAGGGAAAAAAAACATTTTCACTGAACATCATTATCACTGTCACTGAGCAGTGAGTCTGAAGAGCAAAAAGAGATCAAAGGAAAGTGGAGTGATGGCCTCTGGCGGTGGAAACTCACCCTGATGAGAAGGTGAAGGACAAACTTTCTCCTCTTCCTCCTCCACCTCTTGCTTACTCTGAACCCAGTCTGGGCTTTGAAGCAGACTCAAAACTCCATGTCCTAATTCTATCTGTCCCAGTTGCTCACTTAAACAAAGGACACCTCTTCCTGCTCTTTCTCCTTGTTCTCAAAGACAACCAGCAGCTTGTTCTCATTTACTCAAGCATCACCACAGTCACTGCTTTTATCATCAAACCATTCAGCTCAGGGTTTATTGTAGCACGCTGTCATTCTGAGATCAATTCTGTCAAGTTTAGGCAAAAAAAAACCTTGGTTATACAGGATTCAGCCTTACAAAACACCCTCCAGCTTATTGAGTACAAGTTTACTTCAACAGTGCAGTAATAGAGTGATACTTCTTAAAGGAATAGTCCAACAATTTTAAAGTGATGTTCTGTCAAACAGTTACTGATAGAGAGTACTTAAGCACACAGTATGCTGCAGCCAAACTGTTGCAGTTTCATGACAAAAATTGCGTCACTCTGTTCACATTGTCAACATTTTGGCATCTTCTTGTTGCAACCCGCAGGCCAAACGTTTTGCTCCCTTCCACATAGGAACTTTTTTGTGGGATTGGTTAGAAGTTTGTGTTAGTGTTTGTTTGGGCTGAAAGTGGTCTGGCGCTGCATTTTGCTTCAACCACTCGCTTTGACAATAAATAAAAAGACTCGCTTTAAGAAGCTGACTGTTGTAGGCTACTAGGAAGCAGACATTTATAAAAGTAGTCAAATGGTCAAAACCTCATGAATGGAGATAAAACTGACATTGTTCATGGAGGAATCTGTCTGACTAAAACTGTGGAGCTGTAACCACGACAGATGTGTGGATAAATAATGTTGGGTGACGAGTCCCTGACTTTTATTTTTCCGCATTGTAGACTTCAGCAGGAAGAAACCCCATGTAGTGACGTATGCTGCAGTAGGAGGGGTTTCCCCGTCGCATATGCAAAGGAAACAATGTCAAAAAGTAGCAAATCGTGATCTCTCCATGATAATGCTAGATTGCTTGCGATCTACTAACGCTTGGAGTATGTGTTGGCACATATTTAGATCTACTTACAAAAAAATTAATCTCAAAGAGCTACTGCCATTTTTATGTGATGCAAGGTTCAGGTATGGTGGAATCTATCTGGGATCACATGACCTTTGCAAATGTCACCAACAATTGACATGTGACCGACTGTTAGCAGTTTTTTTGGAATCATCACAGGCTTTAATTATTTAAATCATCTCATAGGGTGAACAGACCAATGGAGAGCATTTCTATGTCTCCTGCCCCGGCAACGAGGGACGTAAACAGAATAAAAAACAAAAACACACAGAAAAAGAATCATTCTGAAACAGGATGAATAAAGTTGTATAAAATAAAGAAAATCTGTTTGAACTACAAATTAAACGCTACTCCTTGTGATCTCCAAGGTTTAGATGTTTCCCTGCTTTAACACACATTATTTATTTTTTTATTTTTTTTGAGGATTTTGTTAAAATCTGCCCAGTTGTTCAGGAGATATTTTGCTAACAGACAAATTAACACATTCACACACAGGAAATAACATGACTGCCCTCCTTTATGATGGCAGGCGATCAACAAACACATTATGGTAATTGGGATTTTGCAACAACACATTTCTTTCATGTGAAAATGTTTCAAACTGAAGCCAGCTGTAAGAATCTGTTGGATCCCTGTGGAAAACTTGGTTATAGAAATAAAAACTAAAATGTAATTTTACTGCAGACAGAATGAACCTTGACCTGAAGGAGAGCCAGGTTTCTGTGTTCTCACCTGGACCCAACATGACTCAGACGTCTCATCTGGAACAAAAACTAAACGTCCTTGGAGGATTTTATTCTCCTCATATAAGCACAACGGAGCAGAATCAGGAAGTGGATCAGTCAGATTGTAAACATTTCATGATCAGCCTTCATCTGTTTTGATCTAAAGGTTTTCATTAGTGATTCTGTGTCTGACTCCAGTAGCAGGAGTTCAGCACTTCTGACGTTTTTACCTGGAGAATTAAAGCCCTTCAGCGACCTGCTGACCTCTGAACTGATCTCAGATCTGATCTAAAGACAGGAAATGATTGCAGGCATGTGTGGACTGTAAACCAGTTAGAGGCTTTAAAGATGTGTCAGCTGGAAGTATCTGAACACTTTTCACAAGACGACGTCTCTGAAAGTCACGATGTAAGTGGAGATAAGAGTCCAGGTGCAGAAACACAAATACTTCTGTTTTCCTGTCCTCAGACTGTAAAGATCTAGTATTTCTTTAATAAATCGCCCTCCAGTTGTAGCCATGTTGGAAAAATTTTATCTGCAAACTATTGCAAATATCTGCTCTCAAGGTATAATTTGTAAATGACTATCAGATACTGTCACACCTGTCTGTCTGTGTGGCACTATGATATAGATGAAGACAAAAAATAGTTGCCCCCCCATTTTATTTTTATGCTTAAGGTCACTTTTTACTGGTAAAACTACTGTCAATGTTTATATTGCTTTAACGGAGTGTAATGTAAGTTTTGCCAGCAGATGACGCTTGCTGCTATGCGCATCAGTAGCAGTTATAATAACCCACTAACATATGTGCTCACTACTGCGAAGCTCAATGCCACAGGTCACAGATGGGTTGCGGAGCTGGCCAGCTATAACTTCACCATCCGCTACCGTCCAGGCAAGACCAACTCAAATGCTGATGGGCTGTCGCGAATGCCATTGGACATTGACAACTACATGAAGAGCTGTACAGTTGAAGTTGGACAGGAAGCCATAAGTTTATCTATCAAGTCTGTGTAGTAAAGGCATTGGTGTCATGCAAGCTAATGCTCTGAAACTGATCAAAGATTCTGACATTACCCAGCCTTTGACACCAGACCAGATTTGCACAGCCCAGAAGGTGGATGAAGCCCTGTCAAGAGTGCTCTGGTGCAAGTCACAGAGTAGAAGACCAAATAGGGCTGAAGTGAAGTCTGAGACTCCTGCAGTAGCTGCACTGCTTACGCAGTGGTTGAAGCTTCACATCGATCAAGATGATGTCCTGAGTCGCAAAACAGCCCACTGAGAGCAGCTATTAGTCCCTAAAGTCTATTGTCCCCTGGTTTTCAAAGAGCTCCATCAAGACATTGGCCACTTAGGAGGGGAAAGGACGCTCGACCTGATCAGAAACCGGTTCTACTGGCCGCAGTAAAGAAAATGAATGTGTGTGTCTTGAGAAGTGAGGCAACTTAAAAGAGGAAGTAATGATAATAGTAAAATAATATGATTTATTGACTGTCTATGTTCACAATAATAAAAATAATTGTGAACACGTAAACATTATTTATTGACTTCAAATTTCATGTGGCAAGCACCTTCCTGTCTCAAGTGATGACTAATATTCATATTGCTTTTTAGCAATTTTTTACGGGCTTGTTAGGGATATTTTGACAGAGCCAAAGTATTACACGTGTACTGCGTTCAAATTTCATGCATCTAGCCTTTTTCTGTAACAAGCTATGACTAAAATTAATCTTATAAAAGCAAAGGTGCTTCCTGCCTGACTCGACCAAGCTACTCCCCACTGGCTTCTTCAAAGCCTACCGTCAATCTGAACAATCACATCTTGGTCCAACTCCTCCCACAAAGTAAGAAACTGCTACTAGTGACTGCAGAGACCCCCTTCTCCAGCTGGCTGCTGCTGCCAATATTAACCTTTATAAATAACCAAACTATTTCAAATGAATGGCAGTGAAATATTTATAAACAGTTCACATAAGCATGTTTTTTGTTTTTTAATAAAAGTTGTTTTATAGTGGAAAGGATTAGGGAATTAGTCTTATAGAAGCCAGTTTTCAAAACTAACTGTCTAAAATCGACTCCAACCTCCAACATTTTAGAGCAGTTTATGGAAGTCTTGTTTGAGTCTGAAAGTCTAATTAAGATAGAACCAGGAAATCATCTACAACAGGTAAGCTAGTTATCCTTCATATCCACTCCACAGAGTCCCATTTCCAAAGATTTGAATAGTTTAAGGAAAATGTTTTGATCTTTCATCTAAAAAACGTCAGTCTCTGGACCGGTAATAAATCCCAGCCCAGCATTGGTTGGATCTTCAGTGTTTTTATACAGCCTGCAGTTATTAAAACTGTATCTGAGTGTGTGCAGCCTCAGGACCACAAGGCAATACTGACTGAGGTTTACTGAGAAATCCGTTAACATGTGTTTTTTTTTCTTGGCAGGGCCCAAACACTTGATTGATGACAAAACAGTGGGGGATTTAATGCCGCTTCTATTTCACCCTGATGCCTGAACCACTCTGCTTGTCAGCGCCCGCAGAAATATGACCATAAATTGAAACCAAAGCGGGGGGGAAATACATATATGGTACCCTAGAACTATATCCCAAATTCATTTTCAGAGGGGAGAGCGAGAGGGAAATACAATTTGCAGGATGCTTGCGTTGCAAAAAGAAATAGGTCTTGGTAGGTGGTGTTAAATGAAAATGAATGGAACAATTTTGAGCGTGGAACTGATTCCACACCACTCCCTGGTCCTGATGTACCTTACATCTATACAGACAACTTCATTTAGTTCCCAGTCTGAATTAAACCTGTTTACCTGCTCAGAGGGTTAATGTGCAGAATGCAGTGCAGAGATGGAGGCAGCAGAGCCTGGTTCTGATGAGGTTTATTCTCCTGATGGAGCGCTGCGTCACAATCACATAAAATATCACTTTTCACTCCTATGAATTTCTTTTTCTTTATTTTGGAGCTGCTACAGGATCTGCAGTTTAACAAAACACATCATGACTCTACAGCCATTACTGGCTTTCTTAATTAAAGGTGCCAAAACATGAGCATCAATGCATTTTATTACTGTTTCTAGCATTCCCATCCTCTCCCATGGCTCAGGAAAAACCAAGAAAAAGTCATTTTTCTAAGAAATAGTGTGAGGTGACTTTTGGTAGTGGTACATTAAATGTCATAAACAAAAGTTATAAATAATTAGAAGTGATGGGATTTGGTCAAAGCGATAGAAGATTAGAAGAATAGACATTATGATTTTGGTTTAAAGGACTCACTCAAAGTTAACCTTTACGTGCCTGAACTGATCTTTTCATAAAAAGTTTATGAACAATCACAGTTGAAGTGTTAGGATTTTAGTACAAAATGTTTAAATTAGTGTGATGATGTTCATTTTTGAGTTGTCTAATTCAGCCACAGTTTTTACACAAAGTTTCCACTTCATCTAAATATAGCTATCTGTGTCTGCTGTGTTTGTCACTAATGTGGGACTCTAGCTTCTTCCTGAATCCCCTCAGAATGCAGAGTCTGCACATTCAAATCCTCATTGACTTCCATTTTATCTGCGCTCTGAATTTTCAATTCCAAACAGGAAGTGAAGTTATTTTTATCTTGTCACATCTCCTACACATACATGTCAAGTTGTATGGATTGTCCTTAATTTACACGGATTTCCTCTCATTTTGCAGTTATACAGACGTTTAGAGCAATTTTTCAGATTTTTTTCAAAAACTCAGTTTTAAATTTTTTTGACATGTCAGAGCCTGTAGGAAATTAAAAAAAAACTATAAATAACATCAAATAACCATCTTCCAACCGGCGCTGCCTTTAGAAATGTATCCTCATTTCCTCCTGCTGCATTATACAGGTAAATGCCTGAAGTGGTTGACATGTATGCCTACACACACAGCACTGTGGAAACCTGTAACATCATGATGCTCCTCCCACTACACTTCTCAGTATAACTCATAGTTTCCACAAAGTAACTTTTTATTTGAGGCTTACTTTCTACTCTGTATTTCTGTCTGTTTGCTTCTCTTATGTTTGCTGTCAGGGAGTGACCTGAATCAGTCCCTGACAGAAACATAAATGTTTCCTTTGATCACAAAAACACCTTAAAACTTGAGTTATTTCTTACATTTGTTTATAGTCTTTGTGTACTTTATGAAGGTTATTCAGGTTTTGTATTTTTTGTGTTTATACAGTCTAAACAGTTTCTTGAGTTTTGACTCTTTTCTGTGTTCTTTGGTTCCATCATTCACTCCTCCTCAACGTGGCTTCTGTCAGCTGACCACACCCACTCTCACCTGCTCTTCATCTTCATTCAGCACAGTATATAATATACTGCGTTGAATGGAGATGAAGAACAATATATTATATCTGTATAATTTTGAAAACGTGTTGGCTGAGTTTGTGTACATTTTGCTGCTGCGTCAGCCCTTTTCTTTTAATATATGTTTACTTTCTGAACTTCTTGAGTTTGAATCGTCTAAAAAAAAAAGAACACAATTTTCTAAGCAGATTTTGGAACATTTTTAACATCCATGTAATCAAATGATTGTGTGATTTTTGGCATTCGATCCAATGTAGAAAAACATGGTGTCTCTGTAAGGGTTGGATCTTTTTACACTTCTTATAGAGTTTACACATCAAAACTTCAGTACTTTGTCATATTAACTATTTTTTTAATTGATTTATTTCATTTCATTTATTTAAAAACAAATTTCAACACAACACAAACAATATCAATAAAGGAAAAATGAATGGGAGCAGAAAGAAGAAATGTCTGCCCCTGTTTAACAAAAAAGTATATATAAATATTATAACTAATGATTTCCAACCCTAATGATCAAATATAAAGAAAAGAGAAAAAAGAAAATTTAATAAAAACAAATAAACAAACAAAAACAACAAAACAATAATAGTAATATTAATGATAAAATAGTAAATGAATAAAAAGATTACAAAAAGATCACAGAAAAAAGAAAAAGAAATAAAAATATGGCAACCACTCAGACTACAGCTTACATGAATGCCTATTTCATATTTCATCAACAAATCAAATTTTACCATTCTTCCAAATAACATAATCGAACTAGCATTTTTAAAATCACTAGCCAAGTTGTTCCACAACCTTATTCCTTGAACTGACGTACATCTCTCTTTTAGATTAGTTAGAATTTTAGGTTTAACAAACATTTCAAATCCTTTAAGATTATAAATACTTTCCTTCTTAATAAAATTAGACTGAATGTTCAAGGGTAATGCGTTTTAATGAGCCTTATACACAATCAGCAAAATCTTATACTGTAGTCAACCAACTCATAAAATTTTAATAACTTCAATTGGTGAAATAGTATATTCGATGGGTGACAATAATATTTTTCGGCTATATTTCTTATGGCTCTCTTTTGCAAAATACGTACAGAATTTGTAAATGTTTTATATTCCTTTCCCCAGACTTCAACACAATAAATCAAATGTGGAACAATTGTTGAATTATATAATATAAACAGTGCTTTATCATTAAATGTTTCCTTTACTTTATATAATACTGCAATGGATTTTGCTATTTTAGTTCTTAAGTAATTTACATGAGGCTTCCAAGTCCAAGAACTTCACCTCACTGACTCTACAAATATCAACATCAACTTTAAAAGAGACATCATTCGTTCTTTTTCTGTTACTAAATATCATATCATTAGTTTTGTCTAAATTTAGTGATAATTTATTTAGCTTGAACCAATTTTGTATTTTTACGAATTCTGTTTGCATCATTTCCAACATTCGTTTTAAATCTTTGCCCAAACAAAAAAATGTAGTGTTGTCTGCAAACAAAACACATTTAAATAACCCCGACACATTTTACCAGATCATACAAAAGAAACAGCTTTGGTCCAAGCACTGAATCCTGTGGAACTCCACATGTAATATCACTAAAATCAGATTTTACATTGTTTATTTGAACAAACTGTTTCCTGTTTGTCAAATAACTAGATACCCACTGTAAAACTGGACCTCTTATGCCATTTATGTTTAATTTCTCAAGAAGAATGCTGTGATCAATGGTGTCAAAAGCCTTCTTTAAATCAACATAAACATTAACACAAAATTGTTTTTGATCAACGGCAGTTGTTATTTGTTCAGATCTATATAATACCCTATATTCTGTTTTAACATAAGCTAAATAAAATAGAGGTTATGGTGCTGATGGTAATTAAAAAAATGAAAAATAAAAAAAAATGATATAGATACACAAACAAGGATCTAACCATTTACATATTCATATTCCTCCACTTAAAACATTAGGGCTGGCAAGTGACCTGTTGCTCATAGATTACCTTTTTTGGGTGATGGAATTACCAAAATCTTGTCTTTTAATGCAAGTTTAGGACACTCGTTAAGGGGTGGATCTGTTGTTAGGGGGTGGCTCCTCCCTGACAGAAGATTCACATAACACCTTGCCTTTTAATGCACAATATACACGATTCAAATTACTCATGATTACAGTCTGCACCAATACCTTAATGTCATTATTAAATTACATTTTTATCATAAACAAAAGCATAAACAAATACTATATACTGTAATTAATAATCACAGGATTGATTTGATGATGATGTTATGGGTGACATCAGTGATATTAGCAAGAAAATGCATCATGATTAAAAAGAGACAGGAAGGAATAGAGAGAAAAA
>JARVJO010000125.1:1367096-1381306 GCA_031762555.1 Cynodonichthys magdalenae | reverse complement strand
GACCTGATCCGTTTGTCTGACCTCTTCCTGCAGCAGAGCGGCTCAGTCTCCATGACTCATAAAAGCATCTGCAGAATTTACATCAGATGGGAGCGGGAGTAAATTCTGCCTGGGCTGGGCGGCCCGACAGGAAGACACGGTGGTCCTTAATGCTCAGGAGGGGAACATGAAGTGTGATGAAGCAGCCGTGATAATGAAACCTCGGTTAACCTTTAGCTGAAGAGCAGCACCCTGTCCCTGCCTCCTGGGGGTTAGAGGAACTGCTTTAAGACCGGGGATGATGTGGGGACTAACCAGAGGTCAGCAGCTGGGCTCAGGGCATTAGAGAGAAGAAGAAACTCAATTTCTGCTTATTTATTAAAGGAAAAATGTATCAAACTAAATAAAAAATACAAACTGTTCTTTGTTACCAAGCACAAAAAAAAACCAAACTACGTAAGAATTAAAAACATATTATAAGTAATGCAAATTACCCAGTTTTGGTCAAACCTGAAAAAACCCATTATGTGCAATCAGCAGCTTGTTCTGGTTTTTAGGATTTATTT
This sequence comes from Cynodonichthys magdalenae, assembly GCA_031762555.1. NCBI lineage: Eukaryota > Metazoa > Chordata > Actinopteri > Cyprinodontiformes > Rivulidae > Cynodonichthys > Cynodonichthys magdalenae. The sequence continues at coordinate 1,380,761 of JARVJO010000125.1, read as the reverse complement.
TGTCTGAATAAGATGGATTTTAACTTCAGGGTCACAGTTTTTTATGTAAAACCTTAAACTCATTAAACCTCTTAATTCTCATTTTATGTGTTATAAATGTTAGTTTTGCATCTGAGTAAAAAAAAATCTTGTAGTCATTTTTATTTCAGTTTGTATCTTCTTAAATATGAATTTCATGTCAAAATGTAATTATTAATATGATGAAATAATAAGTTAGACGGTTGTTTGGAAACTTTTTGCTGATTAATGGCCTTGGATTTGTTACAGATTATTTTTTTGATTCACCTACTGATTGATAAACGCAGCTGAGTTTACACTTTAAAGGAACAAAGGTGTACAAAACATGATGTTAAATCTCAAGGAGCTAACAGTAGGTAGTCTTCCTGTGTTTTAAAAACAACTTTCTTCACATCAACCTTTTATTATAGCCCTTTACCACTGAATGACACCCTGCTACGCTCTACATGACCAATTAGAACACGGTTGAACTGGAAAAGGTTCTTTCCACTCTGTGCTTACCTAATAGACATTTTCCACTACTTTCTTTGGTCTAAGACGCTCTCCTGTGTCCTCACCATATTCTGTACCAATGATCATGCTGCTCATGGCCACCTTAACCTGATGGTAGGCCCCAGGCCTTCAGCCCAGGTCAGCTCATGCAGTAAAGATACCGCCACATGCACCCATGACTGCATCACATTTAAACTCACAGTCATGACTCTCATTGACCATGATACTACCACCAGAGGTATCATGTCTGCAGTAGGGTATCTCCATTAGGGTCATATCTGATTTGGCTTCAGATGAACAAGACTAGTTAGAGTCCCAAAACTGGGAGAAAATAGACAGTTTCTTTGGTTGAAGTCTCCCTGAGCTCTGAATGTTTATAAGAAAGTGACATTTGAGCAGTCATGTTTTTCATTGCCTAGTTTTGTGAGATAGATTTGCAAAACTGTAGTCCAGGCTTATTTTGTTGCTCACCTAGACCTACATCAGCATCCCCATATACATATGGGGTCTACATTTAGTCTACAAGAGAACACTTCAGAAATGAAGATAAGCTGATTTAGACCCATGTTTAAACAATTATAATTAGTCATTGGATTAGTTAGACCTGGATGTGTTCTCTGTCAAAGGAGAGTCAGAATACAGTTCTTAAGATCCATGGGAGACACCCACTACACAATCCAGAAGGGTTCAAGAGTTGGAGATGATGACGCTGCAACTTACAATGCCTGGCCAAAAAAAGTGTCCACCTGGATTTAACTAGGGTCTATGATGTGGGGTTGCTGCAGGTGGTCAGGTCTGGGTTCAGCAACAGTCTGTGCTCCAAGAATGAGATCAGCTGACTACCTGAATATACTGAATGAGCAGGTTATTCCATCAATGGATTGTTTTTTCCCTGATGGCACGGCCATATTCCAAGATGACAATGCCAGGATTCATGGGGCTCTTATTGTGAAAGAGTGGTTCAGGGAGCATGAGACATCATTTTCACACATGGATTGGCTCCACAGAGTCCACTGAGAATCTTTGGGATGTTCTGGAGAAGGTCAGACTCTACCATCATCACTGAAAAATTTTGGTGAAAAATTATTGCAACACTGGATGGAAATAAATCTTGTGACGTTGAAAAATATTATCCAAACAATGTCACAGTGAATATGTGCCGTAATTAAAGCTAAAGGTGGTCCAACAAAGTACTAAAGTGTGACTTTTTTTGTACAGGTAGTGTATTTTAAATAAATAAATGTTACACGAACATTTTTGAAGATATTTACATTTGAAGAAGCTGGAATTTGAGTCTCTGCAGCATTGAGAGTCCTTGCAAATGTTTTGAGACAATTCCAAGACTCCCTCAAAATCAAAAATACTCTCAAGAAGTCTCAGTCCAATGAAACACATCTGGTACCTTGTCACAGTCTTAGTCATGGTGTTGGCCTGAGAGCAACGTGGCCTCAAAATATACACTATATTGCCAAAAGTATTTGCTCACCCATCCAAATGACGGCACCAGTACACAAAGCAAGATCCATAAAGACATGGATGGCAAAGTTTGGTGTGGATGAACTTGACTGGCCTGCACAGAGTCCTTACCTCAACTCGATAGAAAACCTTTGGGATGAATTAGAGTGGAGACTGAGAGTGGAGCCTCGTCCAACATCAGTATGTGTCCTCACAAATGTGCTTCTGGAAAAAGGGTCAAAAATCCCCATAAACACACTCCTAAACTTTGTGGACAGACTTACCAGAAGAGTTGAAGCTGTTCTAGCTGTAAAAAGTGTACCAAAGTCATATTGAACCCTATGGGTTAGGAATGGGATATCACTTAAGCTCACATGTGAGTCAAGGCAGGTGAGACAACACTTTTGGCAATATAGTGCAGATTTTCTACCACTATGACAATAAATCAATACATGTTTATAAATCAAATATAAGTTTGACTTTGTATCATATCTGTCTAAATTCCTGGAAATTGGTCACTGTCTCTTTAGGAACCTCCTACCGTTTCCAACACTCCCACTTCAGCACATCTTTACATTAATGCTTTGAGAAAGGGATGCTCAGTATGCCAGGGAGGAGCTTTGTACAAAAAGGCGGAGCTTTATACCAGCAAGCATTTAGGCTGCTCCTCATGACTGCCACCGGAGATTCAAGGATTATTCAAACATGCATGAGTGACTCAAAGCAACACTATGTTTTTGAGAGAGAATGATATTAATAAAGTCAATTTTGCATATTACCTCGCCTTTAAACAACAATCCTTTATGATCTGTTGGTGCTAAGAACATGCATTGCAGATGCACTACAAATATTTTTGAATAACTAATAAGAAAACACTGCATCAATCTTGATTTGTTAAGAAAACAGAAAAACAATCATTTGTTAAGAGAAGACTCTTGAGGAGTCTCAGAAAATGCGCCTAAACTGAAGTCAATAATCTGAGCTGAGCAGAAACGTTTTTTTTTCTTTAACACAAACTGAATACATTTTTTTACCCTCTATGCTATACAGTTTCTGTCTGCATTTCATCATTATCATCATCTTACCTCAGTCCCAAGGAGACTGAACGTCATTCAACATTTGTTGAAATGTGTTTAAAAAGCCACTGCTGGACATGAGTGATGAAAGGAAATCTGAAGATTAAATGAATGAATACTTATGTCATTATTCACCTGTTTTCCCTCAGCCCCTGCTGTGAACTCCATCGTTATGAGTCCTCTCTGTGTCCTTGCTCCGATCTCTGTAGCAGATCTGCTGATCAGCAGGGGTCCACCCATCTCCAGGGCACCCCGTTCTCATTACAGTTTAGTCCTGGGAGGTATCCTAAAGGCACCGGGGTTGAACTGCTGCAGATTCCCACGAAGGAGTTTTGTTCAAACAACGATGCGCTGTATTACCCAACTTAATGGAGACTCCATTTCAGGCTCAACCCTTGGCAGCCTGTGTATTTGCACAGGGTTATTCGATTTTCAATGTCATGCATAGAGCAGCGTACCAGAGTGAAAATAGGCTGGTGGAGAAAAGGTGCACTCATAAAGAGATGGGAATTGGACCTCTGGATGTGGAGAGAAAAACAACCTTTTGTTTGTCAGCCTTTTTTTTCAGTTATATGTTGTGAAAAAATGAGGAAGCTCAAATAAAATAAAATAAAAAACAGTGTTCTTTAAAGAAATGCATATCACCCTTCAATGTCAGAGTCTTAATTTAAGATCATCATATTCTGTGGTACAGTATATTTTATGAATGTCTCTCCACTAATACTGTATTGAATTTTAGGTTTGATTTTTAATACTGACCGAGGTACAGCCATTTACGTGTTTGTTACTGATAAGACTGATTAGCTGTGACACCCATCTTGAAGCTGATCAGTTGTAGATGTACAGTCACTCTTTTCTGAAAGTTTCACCAAAATTCCTCCAGTGGTTCACAAACAGGCCAGTGCACAAACAGAAAAATTATCACCTGCTTCTTAACAGCAGGCCTCAAAAGCAAACAGGAAGTAGGTCAAATAAAAAAAGTCAAATAATTATATCACAACAATAGTTTTAGCTGTTTCAGAGACCTTTGAAATTTATCTGAGATCAGGTTGTGGTCAGTGAAGCTGTAAGGATTTATTCTCTGGATCCTCTCACCCTCATCAAAGGCTCGTTCTCATTCACTCTCTCATTTCAGGTCAGCAATCCCAGCTGATCTCCCCCAGTATCAGTTTGCATACAGAGCAAACAGATCGATGGAAGATGCACTTATCACAGTTCCCTCTGCTTGTCTGTGACCAGGGGAGTGCTACATTCTCATGTTGTTTTTGAATTGCAGCCCAGCTTGGTTAGAAACTGAAGCAGAAATTGAGCAACAGATTATAAAATATCAGATGAGGAGGTGTGACTTCACCAACCCTCATTGTGAACAGTGGAGTACCACAAAGATGTGTCTTGAGTCCTGTGCTTGTCTCCTTTTTCAACTGTGACAGCTGATTAGAATATTTAGACACGTCAGGATTGTATTACAATTCAGAGTGCTATGATGCAATTATGACACAATTACCAATGCATCAAGGCGCATCCATAATCACACTTCAAACTGAGCATAAACTCTCCCAGACCTAAGACAAACAAAGCAGATTTTGGGAACTAAAAAAGTCAAACTGCTGTGAACTGTGACATAAAAATCTGTGACAATAAAAGATCCAAATTTCAGATGCTGTCAAACTGAACTCTGTTTTCAACCAGTGAGTCGTTCAGCAACATTTTTCTAAATCACAGCTTTTTTGTGTTAACTGCTAGTAAAACTGTATTCTAAGCTGCACACATTATTTGTTAACTCCCCTTTCTATGGATGATATCATTTTACAAAATATAACAATAGTTGGTTTAAAAAAATCAAACAAACATAACTACCGTAGAGCTTTCTCCCCTAAAAGCTAGAACTCCAATCCCAAAAATGTTGGGACATTGTGTAAAACATAATTAAAAACACATACATACATTAATTTGAAAATTTTTTTCAACCTATATTCAATTTAATATAGTACGAAGACAAGATGTTTAATTTTCAAATGGATAAACTTCATTGTTTTTTTTGTCAGTTTTTTTTAACATTCACTCATTTTAAATTTGATGTCTGGAAAGCTTTTCAAAAAAATCTGGAACAGGGGCAACAAAAGACAGGGAAATTTGAGGAATGCTCAAAAAAACACCTATTTAGATCATGCCACAGGTGAACAGGTTCATTGGAAACAGATTAGAGTCCTGATTGGGTATAAAGGGAGCATCCCTGAAAGCTTCAGTTATTCACAAGGGGCAAGCTTCACCACTTTGTGAACAACTGTGTGAGCAAATGGTCCAACAGTTTAAGGGCAACGTTTCTCAATGGAGGAATGGAAGGAATTAGGTATTTCATCATCCACAGTTTATAACATCAACCTAACAATAATGTTTTTGGTATGAGGGAGGAAGCTGGAATGCCTGGAGAGAACCCACGCATGCACGGACGGAACATGCAAACTCTACCCAGAAAGGTCCCTGAGCCGGGAGTTGATCTGGTGACCTTCTTGCTGAGAGAGATCAGATCAATCAACTGAGCCACCTTGCCGACCTGACATTATTAACAGTAAATACTATTAAATTGTTGATATTTTTCAAATAAATTCAGAATTGTTTGTGTCTGTATTAAGATACATCGAGAATTAGATTAAAATCTCACCACTAATGACATCATCTTTAAATTTCCTTATGACTTGACCCACATTGGACTGTTTGACAATGACCAGATTGCAAAGATGAAAATCTTTACCTAACAGATTGGTGCTCTCACATAAAACCAGTCATAAAACAAACCACAGAAATCATAACAAACTTGACTAAATCTGCATACTTTGTCTTCTGCATCCAGATAAATGAAGTGGAGAGGACACAGCTTTCAGTTTCCACATTCTTGGATAATGTCACCTGAACTTCATTCAGGGAAGCTAAATTTTATTTCTTCATCCACCCTCATCATTTGTGGACCAACAGATTTAGGGTGACTTTAAAAGTCAATCAGTTGTTAAATGCACAAACAATTATTTTCTGTAAGTTTCTTTAAAATGTTTCCTGAGATATTTTGCTAACAAACACACTTCAGTATTTGACAGTAAAAATGACAGCAAACAACCGACAGCTTGCTGTAACAGACTGACAGTGTTTCAGATACTTAGAAGAAAAATGTCAATGCAAAGGCTTTGGACCCCTGTGGAAGATGGATTTCCCTCTTTGTTTGCACTGACTGCATGTTTCCCCACACAATATGGGGGATCTCACATCTCTGATGCCACAGAATAAAAAAAAATCTGCCTGAGTGCTTAAAATGGCAAGTCAATTTGATTGTTTTAGCATCATACTTAAACATCCTGAGCCTTGAGATATCAGGGATGGTTCAGTCACATCTTTGAATCATATATTTATCTGTTCTTTCCAACCTCTGACAACAAATCAGGATTATACAGGTTAGAGCAGAAAAGCTTGGGAATGTATTCATAAAGAATAAAACTGTAGAATCAAGCAATCAGTCACATTTTTGACATAAAACGCTGGATTATAAACCGTACATCTGTGTCAGCGGTGAAGCTGTGTGGAGAAGCTACAGAATAAGCTGTTTAATGACAATTCAGCACGCTGCCACCAGAACTTTTCTCTCCTCTTCACTCTAAATGCCATTTCTGTCATAGCAATTGTATCCATGCTTCATTGGGTTTGCGGCTCACAGACCAGAGCTAGGCAGGGAAATAGAATCTCCATGTTTGGCAAACTAAATGTATATGCTGAATAAAAAACCTACAATGGGAACCGAAAAGAGCAAGAAAAGGAATCCTCATTATAATTCAGTAGAACGTATTAGGGGCTGTGTTAAGTGACTCTGGAGTAGTGCTGGGTATTGATCGACTACAGCTCTGATCAGCTTTGATGGGAACACAACACTCAGATGCACACAGCAGTTTTCAATTAGGAAATCTGTACTTGGGGTGCAAGAGTGAGCACATCAGATATTGCTGGAGCAGAAACACAAACCTACTGTAACATCTCACAGTTCGGTTCTGAAACTGACGACTACAACTCAGACAAAAGTATGAACAAAATGGATTTAATTCATCTGTCTAAAAGACAGATGTCTAGGAACAATGTGTTCAATCCAGTCAAAACAAAAATGTAAACCAGCTTTCTTTCTGAAATCTGGTTTCTTAGAAACTGTGATCCAACACATAATGCAACAGGACTACCAGCTGTCTTTAAAAAATATTGACAAGTTTGTGAACTGGAACAGAAAAAATTACAATGTCTAGTCACAAGAACATCCCTCAACACTGAACTTAGTTTTCTGCTGCTGGTGAAGCAACAACTTGCACCAAATATAAACACACTAACAAAAAAAAACACTAAACAACCAAACCTAACAGGTCAAATGAATAAGAGAGTTGGCAGTTTGGAGTTACTGATAGCCCCACAGCAGCAGGATGTGCATCCCCCACTCAGGCCTGGATATAGGTGGTGATTCTGTGCAGAATGGAGTCATATAGCTGTTGAATTATCTTCTGCTGCAAGTTGACCCACTGGACCTCAAGAACTAGCAGCTTCTCACTGAGTCAGAGTTGATGTTCAAGCTGAATCCACATGTTCAATTGGGTAAAGACTGGGGGATTTGACTGGCCCCAGATGGACCTTAACATTGCAGACAGTCCATAGACATGTGTTTTGTGTGAACTGTGTTGCCTTGTTGAAAGACTGGACCAGGGTGCTAACTCAGGAGGGAAAAGGTTGCTTTCAGGCCCAGAGATCTGTGATCTCAATGGGATTTGCCTGATTAAACAATGATTAAAAAAAAGACTTGTAGAATGTCACCAATGTAGTGCAGGGTCCTGAATTCAGACCCTTTGTCTCCCAACACCATGCTGCCAGGGGTAACACCGGTGGTCTCTCCACAACATTGGCAGGACTGGTCCTTTACCCTCAGTGCAACCTAATGGTCATCCATGGCAAATATATCATCATTACAGTATCAGTGTGTGCAATATAAACAAGCACTTTCACAAATCACTGCAAGCTGGGTCTAAGATGCCGTCTGCCACCTTGATGTGATTTGTGAACAAGCTGAGGTAGCAAGAGGGTTTGAAGTTGCTGCAGTGAGCTGATCTCTGGGTAGTGTCTGCTGAGAATCAGTAGGCCAAGGCTGTGAGAAAATACAGCCAACATTACAACTATTCCAGAAAACCCATCAGCTCTCTGTGGCTATAATTATCTAGTGGGAGTGTGCCTCAGCAGGGCAGCATGGAGACACATTTCTGAACCGCTTGTCAGAAATGTGGTGGTCTTTTTGTTGCAAATTTTCAAAAGAGCACTTCTCCTCAGACAACAACATAAATACTAGATCTTCCTCCTCCAATTCATCCATTATCAACTGAAAATAAAAATCCATTCTGATCACTACTCTCTGTGTAGTTTCTGTGTGTGTTACATGTGTTGCAGTGGGAGGAGTTTCTCATCCACAGTTTCTCTTTGAATAAAATAATCCATGAGATAAATTTTGTATCAAATCACATCAGCAAGATCTGAAATCTTAAGACTAAATCATACTTCCATTCATACGTCTTATTTACAGTCTTGTGTGGCGAAAATTGAGTAACTTCCATCTGTTATTTCCTGCCGATACCTTGTCTTGTACATTGAATCCTGTCAAAAAATCTGTTCTATAGCTCTCAGTGTATCGTAGTAATATCATGTACTTGAACATATTTACCTGTGAGATGCATTTTCTTTAATGCACTGTATTTTTATATTATGTTTGTTTATTTCTGGTAAGCTCTATAACATAATTTTGAATTATGTATTTTAGTTGTTATTCATTTCTATTCTATTCTATTCTATTCTATTCTATTCTATTCTATTCTACCTTTTTGTATAGTGTCCTGAGATCACTTTTGCTGTGAACTGGTACTTTATAAATAGATTGAATTGAAGTGAATCCTGCCACTTCTATACTTCCCCATGGTGGGGGTTCAAATTGCAAGGGAGCTGCTCTGCATTCTACTCAAACTGACTTCCATCTGTGTGCTGTAACATAAATATATTATTCATGGAGGGCTGCTGAGCTGGTCATCCATCCTGCAGACGTCCCCCTGCCTGCAGGAAACCTCTACAGCTGCTAGAGAAGCTGTGTTTCTGGTTACAGCCCTGAACTTGCCACCAATTTTATTTCAATCCCTTTTAAAATGATCAAAACTCATGAATATGCCTTACAGAATATATTATATGTTGAGGCTGGGATTATAATCTATTTTGATGCATTACAAGTTGAACACAAGTGATTCTGAATCTATTTAAACATGTCAGAATTTTTTTTTATTGTTAAAAACTATGTCATGTTAGGAAAAGTAACGAAGTGCGGAGGTGCATAACCTCACACAGAAAAGGTGAAGCAAACTAGAAAGTTTATTGCAAATTTTATGGCATCAAGACACAACTCCATGCATCAATAATCATCTTATATTTGCCTCGCAGCTCTTTGATATGTAATGGAATCAAATTATGAAGTGCCTGAAGAGTTCCACCCCTAATAGATACGTTGTAAATTTTTAATATTTATACTGTAATATGAAAGAAATCATTTTGAAGTATTTTCAGACAAGGTTAGACGATCTATCAAAACTCTATAAAGGAATCTAACACAGAAAGATTTATCAGAAATGATATAAATCTGAGTGGAGTACAGGCGTCAGCACCTTACAAAGGTTCAGGTGCACTTTACCCTCCTAAATGGCACTTGGAGGAGTGACACACACACCAGAGCTGCTGACAGAGCACTAAATAAACAGGAAGGCTCATCCAGAACCACCAGATGCCATCTTATATTTTTTGGGGGTTTCTTTTTTCTTGATAATCTTCTCTGTACTGAACTTGGCTCCAAAAAACACACACATTTTACTATATATCATATCTAGTAATCCCATCAGAGCATAGTATCAGTATCCATGAAGTCTACGCTTTTTGGCAGAGATATTCATACTCAGATCAGGCTTGTCTTCTGCAGATTTATCTTTTGTACTATCTGTGGAGGAATTGCTCTGCCTCTCCAAGTCTGCTCCGGCTAAATGCAGACACTTATTTGGGTGAAATGTTGTCCTAAACAGAGAAAGTGTAGGGAGTTTGATTGGCAGATAGAATTCACACTTAAGGTAAATAACAAGCACTGCACATCTGATGATAAATGGAGAACAGGAGTAGACAGATAGGGTGTCTTATATTAATAGACACAGTGCGTTGCATAACCCACTCAAGCTGTCTAGTCAGGAGGAGAGAGTGTCACAAAGCAGGAGAAAGCTCCAAAGGTCAAGTGTTTTTGTCATTTACTTCATCGTCTGCATTCGTTTTGCTTTTAAAGACAGAGAAGTTCATTTTCTGCCCAGTCACAGCCACAGAGGTGAAACATGAAGGAATAACATTCAGCTCAACACAGTCAATAAAGCTGCACACAAAGAAACAAGAAAAGACCCAGAATTCCTAGAGAAAAAGCACATCTCCCACTGCTTTTTATGTTAAAGTTTCAAACTAAGATCATTTGATAGAAGAAATGGCAAAGATGTAGTTGTAAATATGCTGTCTCATGCAAACTGTGATTTTTTATTTAATTTATTTATTTATTGTTATTTAACCAGTAAACCAGTGATGAGAATGACTAACACTTTTTTCTAAATATCTGTAAAACTGGCTGACTTATGACCATTCTTAGTTGTAGATGTACATCTAATAATTACTTTTATGAAGTTCATTCACTGGTTCTTTAGATTCATTGTTTTTTGTGTACAGTTCCCTGACATGACGTCTGTTGTGACTTGGTGTTATATAAATAAACTGAACTGAAATGGTTCATGAGATATTTTGTTATGGATAAAGTTTAACGAGCACACATATAGATACAAGTAAAAACGTTGTTGCCTTTTGTCTTTGGAGGCTAGAAATAACTAGACAATCTTTATTGTACCTACAGAATAAGAAATTAAAGTCAGGTAGGCTATGGGTGGGCTTAACAGTGATGCAGACAAACAGACCTCCCTTCAGAAGTTCTATAGTTAGAATTTTATCTGGATTCTTTCTGTGTTTAATGTGATCTCCCCTACATGTGTTTGGTTCCTTCATTCAGTCAGACTAGTCTTTGTTTTTTGGGACATCTGGTGCTGTCCTTAAAGGAAGGGGTACTGTCACATTCTGTGTCTTTTCAGTGTTTAGTTTTCTGTTTGGGGTTTAGTTTCATGTTTTCTGTGGAGTTTGGTTTCTGTGTTTTTTCTGTACCTGTTCAGATGTCCTCACTTCCTCATCAGCTCAGCCTTGTTAAGTCAGTTTGTTTTTGGAGCATCATCTGCATCATCACAAAACTGTGTGCTTCTTTAGATCATCCTTGTGTTTTTTGATAAGTACTTTTGCTGCCACATCAGAATTTTTTGTTTTGTTTTCCAGAGACTTGATTTGTCATTTAATTTTATTCTCTTTGAAATTGGTGTAACTTGACACATTTTTCATATTTTTCTCCTTCTTATAAGTAGTAGTGTTGTTAATGTTTCATAATTAACAGCTCCACCCTGGGTGGAGGCGGAGCTGAGGGATAGCTGGCTGTTAGAGGTCAGACTGTTTATTGTCGCCATGAATGAACGTTCGGGTCGCCCGCTAGACCACTCCATGATTTTACAATCAGATTTTGACATCCTACGTCAGTTCTAAAAAAGGTATTTTATTTAATTTATTTATTTTTTAGCACAACCGATAACAATCTATGGTTGCCACGGTATATTTAGACTAATTAGTAGGAGTGATATCAAACAGCGCCAACAGACGACGTTCACTCATTTAGGCTGTCAACTGTTAACCAGCTAATGCACAAATTCATTTTTGTTGTCATTTATCTTGTTTGCAGGTTTGTTGCACTTTGTCCTTGGTGCAGAACTTGAAGGAAACATCGACACTTGTCTTGTTTTCTTTGAAAAGTATTTCAGTTTTTTCTTCAAAGTCCTTGTGTCTCTCTGCATTCTGGGTCAAAACGTCTTACTGACTGTTATAAAATCATCATGAGCCGCAGCTTCATATTATTACAATAATATAAATTACTTTAGAAACATTATTTAATAAATTAAGCTCATTGAATGACTCATTGATAAGCCAAAGATTTTCAAAAGTTTACTTCAGTTCATCGAATCCTCATTGAGTTGAGGATAATTTCAGTGTCAGATTGTAAAACATACATTCATGCTGAGACTCTGAATAGGTCAGTGTGGACTGAACTACAAGCTGCTTGGATGAGTCTCATTGAGGCAAACACTTAAATTGTCCTATTTTAGGAGCCTAATGCCTGATTTGAATTGCATTTTTTTTTTCCTTGAGTTTCAGGGTCATTCAGAAATCAACCAAGGCCTAAACCTGAAACATCTAGACCTGCCCACACAGATGATAATATTATTAACAACAATAAGCAAACTGGTCAGGAGATTAAATCATCTTTTTCTGGGTGAATGCCAAAGTGTGTTATGTTGAGTATGGTGAAAACGACCCAAAAGTCAGACTCTGAGGCTGTTTAGGAGAGAAAAATAAAAATATTTTTTAACAAAAGGCACAGGGAAATAAATACATGATTAGACTTCAATGTTAAGTGCAAGTAATAAAGCCATACAGTACCACAGCTGGACCAAAATACAGACCATTTCTTCAGTCTTAGCTCTTGGCCCCAATTTCAGAAAGCCCCACATTATAAACACTTTCTTCTGGATCTGGCCACTCCCTAGGGGCAAGCTGTCACATCGACTGGCCAGCCTCCCTATCACGTGACCAGATTCCTAAACAACAGACTGAGGTCTAATGAGAAAATATTTAAGTGCTGTAAGTGTTAAGGCATGTATTAAGTAATCATATCAAGTACATTCTGTTTGAGTTGACCGTGACATGTCATTGAAAACAGACTGCACTTCAACTAAATCAAGTTTAATCATAAAAATAGATAATTACGCAAAATAGGTTATCAAAACATGTCCTAGTTCACCTAGGGAAAGAAACAGTATGTGTAGTGCATTAAAAATCTTTAATAAACAAAATAAATTTATTCAGCATAAAACAGCAACTGGGAGCAAGAAATACTAAGAACTGGTAGAGACAAACAGTGGAATCCACAAAGACACAAGACAAATAGATATATATTTAAATTGATTACTGGAATGAGTAGCAGGTGAGCTTGATGGTTGGATGAGATGTAGTTGTAATGAGCTGGTAAAACAGAGGAGCTGAGGAAAGCAAGGAGAAATAAAACTTAAAGAGGTATATTGATGAGCTGTGGCATTAGGGAGACTGCAGATTGTCTCCAGAAGGCCTTGCATCTTGGCGGGTTCTAAATTTCCTCATGTAAGAAGATGTGGTGCGCAGTTTGTGTCACTGATGTTGTAGTTTAAAAGCACATTAGTTCTCCTCTGAAAACAGAAGCAAATGTCCAAGTCTGAAGGTCACGTTGACAATAAATAACCACTTAAAAACGTGTGCAGCTCAGCCTGTCTTCATAAACTGTGCCCCAGCAGCCATGGAAATCCTACTGGACCTGGCTCCACTAGATTTACACATCTTAGGGGAGGCCGCATCCAGTGCAGTAAGGCTACACCAGTCT
>JARVJO010000125.1:1303805-1315875 GCA_031762555.1 Cynodonichthys magdalenae | reverse complement strand
CAAAATATTTAGGGGGGCTTGAAAACATTTTAGGGGGGCTGAAGCCCCCCTAAAATAGGCCTAGTGACGCCACTGACTCAGAGAAACGGGATTAACCCTTGAGGATCATCAAAAAGGAAAACATTGGTTTGAAGCACAAGTTATTCAGTCTTTTGCTGGATTGTTCGGTTGTGATTTATTGTTTTTCTTTTCTCGAACCGCATTTAATATACATTGTTAATGTGTGGAATGTAAAATCATGTGTTGGGTTAAAATAGAAACAAGAAATGGTTAAACCAGGAAATTAAAAATCCTTAACTTCTAAAAAAAAACTCTAAATAATTAAACAGATTTAAAAAGGATAAAAAAAAAAAAACCAACCAAACTGTAAATTAAATAAATTAACAGTATCAACTTGAACTTAAACAGAACTATAACCAAGGTTTAAATGAATAGTATCCTTTAACACCTAGCATTAGGTTAAAATTTCAAAAAGGGATTAAATAAAATATTCTGGAAGAAACAGGGAAACTATTTTGAATTGAATGTTATGTCATTGTATGTCAACTGTTTGTAATATTGTAGTTTTGTTTTTTTTCTCAACGAATAATAAGCCGGCAGTTTAAACTTGTTCTCTGGTCTGTGGTCATTAATACACTTACATATTTTCCTACTCCAGTAGCCGAACCTAGCACTGGTCCTATAGTCTGTTCTATTAGTTGTAAACTTATCGTAAGTGTTACACCTGGGTTTTTTAAGTCAAATTTTCTGGACTCCTTTCAGACTAAAACTTTTGGTGAATTTTATTTATTTATTTTTAACACCCGTGAGTTCCTTGTTGCAAAATTAGTAATTACCTACAAAGTTTATCAGCAAAAAGACTGCGAAAAGCTACGAAAGATAAAAGGTATTTTCTAAAGGCTATAGCATGGTATGAAAATGAGCAAAACTACCTAACCTTAGTACACACTCTATGCAGCCTTTTTTTCTTACTCATATATCAGTAAGAATATTGCAGAGGGGATACAGTATCTATGTGTACATGCGCAAAATTCTTTGATCGGATTTAAATATATTCGGATTAAACAATTCGAACATATAGTTTACATGGGCACAATCCGATCATGAGGAGCGTTTACATGCACCGGACTTTAATTCAGAATAAAAGCACTGACATATGCAGAGTTGTTAACTTTCCCTAAAAAAACACAGAAGAAGTTGTTCTACTTCTGTGCTGCTGGAAACTAGCTCTGCTGCCCCTCCCTCCACAGAAGTGCAGAAACTGATGGATGAAAGTCAGAAGTCATGCGCAGTCAGGTCAGTTTTCTACAATCAGAATAACATAATCGGATTAAGTGTTTGCATGCACGCTTCATGGATTATCAATCGGCATAAACCACCCCTTCATTCCGATTCAAAATTAATTCGAATCAAGCTGAATTGGATCAGAATAATCCGAAGGAGGTGTTTACATGACGCATTTTTATTCCCAACGGCCGTTTAATCCAATTACTTATTTCCATGTAAACGTAGCTACTGTCTTTCACAGGGACACTTGAGCGTGCTGCAAAGCTGGGGATTAAACCCACAACTCCAACTGTAAAACAACCACTCTATACTGTTTTGTATCAGTACCTTGTGTTTCACAAAAAACATGTTGCAATGGTCTCTGATCCTGTTTGTGGTGTTTATGGACAGGATCTCATGGCATACTTGAAGAGATGGTGTGGGGTATGCAGCATGAACGACTGAAGTGAATCAGGTTATTTTAGTGATTGTTTCAGATTAACTTAGTTCTAAAAGTGAACCAGATTTACTAGCTCTACTGCCCACAAAAGGAAAAGAAAAACTCCACATGACCCAGTGTCTTTCCACCATCTGATTTTATATTGAAAGGAAAGTGAAAAGTGGAAACTATGGTCAGGGTGTTCTCAGATCCACTGTCTGTACTAGAGAAGCAAGTTATTGATTAATGAATTAATCTAATGTTGATAGGTCTCATTGATTGACTAACAATTAATTGATAAGCTTCCATTTTTCTAAAATACTGAGTTTTCTCTTGTATCAAAAGGGTCCTTCCATAACTAACTTTTTTATAATGATCTGAATTTCAAAAAGAAGCACATTATATTTTAACAATTTATTATGCCAGTTGTATTAAATACTGACAAAATCAACAAAAAAATGTGGATTTATCACACATTATTAAACAAGATATTTATTTAGACATATTTATAAAATATAAACAAACAGAAAATAATAATAATAAATGGTCTGTACTTATATAGTGCATTTCTATCTAACCAGGATACTCAAAGCACTTTACGCTACAATCTGTGCCATCATTTACCCATTCACACAGCACTCTACTAGATGTCCTACAAAGCTAACATGTACAATCATCTGTGGAGACCAGTGGCGGCTGGTGGATTTTTTTCCAGGGGGGGCTACAAGTCCAAAATAGACATATCTCAAAAAGTAATCAAACATGTACTAAGTTGTATCACGCCAGTGTATTTATTAAACTAATTAAAATAATAAAACAGCATTACAATGTCATGTAGTGTTGTATTATTTGTACATAATGTTTGTCTTTCTGTAACTTAGAAGCAAATTTCTTCATGACTCTGGTTAAAGTCAGAGATGACTACTTTGACTACTTTGAGAAGGAAAATCCTCACAGAATGTTGTGAAGATGTTGATTGTTTTCAGTCAGTTGGTTCTAAAATCTGGACCAACATCCGACAAAATGTTAGGTTGTAAAAGAAAAGCAGACTAATCGACCAACGAAGACATCAAAGAGTCGAGATAGAAAACTTACAGCAATAAAAACAAAAAATACACAAAATATGAGAAACCAGTGGAAACTAAAGTCAACATCTATAACCAAACTGTAAGAAATCACCTAAAAAAACAGAGGTTTACTGACAGAAAAGTCAAAGTAAAGTCATCATTGAGACCCAAACAGAACAGAAGAAGGTGACAGTGACTGTGAGTTAATGTGTTACAAGTACAGGGGAAGTGAAAGCCATAAAATGCAGAATAGTTGAAACTCTCTGGTGGAAAAGAAAAAGATCAGTGAGAAGACTTCAACCTCTAAAACTGATCTGACAGCAGCTATAAGGCTGCTGCAGCTCCTAATTCTCAATTCCAATTTTTTTGTCAAAAACAAATTTTATCCCAATTGTTCACGTTCTATTTTGAATGCGACCTCCATCAGACTCCTGTGTGAACTCTCTACAGCATTGATGCAACCCCTAAAGTAAATGGCCTGAACTTATTTAGCGCTTTATCAAGTCCCTCCAGACCCCAAAGCGCTTTACACTTACAGTCACTCACCCATTCACACACTGATGATAGCAAACTACATTGTAGCCACAGCTGCCCTGGGGCGCACTGACAGAAGCGGGGCTGCCATGCACCGGTGCCACTGGACCCTCTGACCACCATCAGTAGGCAAGGCGGGTGAAGTGTCTTGCCCAAGGACACAACGACTGAGACAGCTGGAATGGGGGATTGAACCAGTGACCTTCTGGTTCCAGGACGACTCACCTAACCACTCCGCCACAGCCGACCCAATAAAGGCAGGAGATAATGTGACGTGACATTTAGCGTGCCATTTACAGAAGAAAATATGAACGCTACATGTTAGTATGTGTGGATCAATCCCAAAGTTATGCAATTGGAGTTGATTAAATAATTATCTGACCTGATTTTAGTTCAGTGTTTACAGTTGATCCTGCCTCTGACTGGTTACTCCAGTGCAGCATGTGTTTATGGAATGTGAATGACATGCTGAAAGTAGAACTAAAGCAACTGTACTTCTGTTCTGTATCTGAAGACATACAGAGGACACTGCATGATGGTGGTATCAATATTCAAAATACTTGGACTGATCCATATACCCCCACCTCACCAAGGTAAAAGTAAGATGAAATGTGACATGAGCATTCAGACTAAGGTTTCTTTGAAAAACAACATATATCTGATTTAGTACCACATACTGAAAAATCCTGGATCAGATTTGAAAAAGTCAGATTTTTCATGTCCAGACTGTCATAAAAAGAACTGATATGAGTCACATAGTTAGACAAGACAGAGGTGGTCCAACAAACTACAGGTGGTGCAGGGTTTTATTCATCATTGCATTTTCTTCCATCAGAATTGAGTGATTTTATTTTCTTTTTCCTCTGTTTAATGTAAGAAATGGATGGATGGATGGATGGGTGGACGGGTGGGTGGATGGATGAATGAATGGATGGAGGATAATTCTGCGACATTATGAGTCTTTGAGCCTTTCTGTTTTGAATAATCCTGTTTAGTGCTAATAACCACTTTAAGTGAATCTAAAAGTCATTTTTGTTGCTTCTTTAGTTTAAAAACTGATCCATAAAAATGTTTTATGTCTCCTAAAATACCCTACAGCTACAGGAAACATTAATGAAGCAGCATGACAAGAAAATCTAGGCATAAGGTAATTTACTGTTTAAACTAATTTAGATTTTAATGACTTAATAGTATCTAAGAATAGATACAGCACAACTTTTCTTTCTAATTAAATTGCCCTGAAATGACTTTGGTTTGAAGCTGGCACTAAATAATTACAGTGAACCGAATATATTAAAAATATAGATGCAAGGTTTTCTTTGACTAGTTCATTCAAAAGAATCAGCAGCCTATAAATAGTAATCTGCATATTATTCTGATAAGAACTGATCAAAGTTGAGTTCAGTTCAATTGTCAGAAGAATGATATGGAGAGAAAAAGTATGTTGAGTACCACATGAACATCAAAGTACTTTTGTCAATTAACTATCCTTTTATGGTTTATAATTAGCCATGCAATATTGACACCACAGGCTTGATGATTACAATTCTTTTAATTATTTTCTCATGGCCATATAAACGCTGGAGATTGACCTGTGAGGTACAGTGCATCTAAGTGTTCACAGCACTTCACTTTTTCTACGTTTTATGTTACAGCCTTATTCCAAAATGGAATTTTTTTTTCTGCAAAATTCTACACATAATACCCCATAACGACAAGATGAAAAAAAGTTTTTTAAATGTTTGCTAATTTATTCAAAGTTTAAAAAACTAAGAAACCACGTGTACATAAGTACACATTTGGCAGCAATTGGCCTACGGCTTCGTGGTTTTTTAAATATGATGCCACAAGCCTGGCACACATATCTTTGAGCAGTTTTGTCCATTCCTCATTGCTACTCACTTCAAGCTCCATCCGGTTGGGTGGAAAGAGTCGATGCACAACCATTTTCAGATCTCTCCATAGATGTCCAATCGGATTCCAGTCTGGGCCGGGCAAAGACATTCACAGAGTTGTCATGAAATCACTCCTTTAATATCTTGCCTTTGTGTTTTGGATTGCTGTCTTTCAGGGATAAACTGTTGCCCAAGAGGTAAAAAGTGTTCTGGAGCAGGTTTTCTCCTAAGGGCTGCGTCACACGGCAGGATAATTGTGCCAAATTCTGGCCCTTCCGACAATCCTAAAGACGTACAGATTATCGTGACGGTTCTAAAAATAATCATAGCAGATATTCCTGCCATGGGTGGTGAGTTAAGAGTGAGCTAGTCGGCTCAAAAGGACATTGGGACCGCTCCAACCTCAAATTGGGGATATTAAACATGTTTGATTTTTTTGGCCTGATATCACAGCGTGTGTGGCGTTCACCCAAGAGCAAACGAGCTGCAGCCTGTTGAATAGACGAGCAGCCAATCAGAAAGCAAGGTAATGTAAACACGGAGTAGAATCACAGCAGACATAAAAAACTGTCTTGACTGACCAGAAAGTCTGCTGGACATTAAAAGTCCTATGGAATTGTTTTTCCTCTGGTGAAAATAGTCCACAAACAATCAATATTGTTTCGTCCTAGTCGTGAATGTTTGTTTACTTTGAACTCACGTCTCTCTGGAGGTCACGCAAGATTTCAAGAAGTCTCACATCTGACATCTGAGTGTTCATGAATGAAATATCTTTTCATGTGTGGTGTGTTGTCTCTTCCTGTGTGGCTGTACACCACACACTGTAGGACCAAACCTGGTATATCCAAGATTTTTTATCCTCACATGTGGAGTCTCTCAGTTTTTGAAAATCGGCCAACTGTTTTAAAATCTTGCAGTGTGACGCAGCCTTAAGATGTCTCTGTACATCACTGCAGTGTCCCAGTTCCTGCCGCTGAAAACCATCCTTCACAGTATGATCTTTACACCACCATGCTTTACTGTACGGATTTTGGACTAATGATGAGTGGTGTCTGGTTTCCACGAAACACGATGCCTGACAATCTTTGTCTAATCAGACCAGAGAATTTTGTTTCTTATGTTCCGAGAGCCCTTCAGGGGTCTCTCTGTGTGCCTTTCACTAAACAGTGGCTTCCATCTGGCCAATCCACCATAAAAGCCTGATTGGCAGATTGCTGCAGAGGTTGTCCTTCTGGAAAGTTCTTCTTTTTCCATAGAGCAACACTGGAGCTCTGAACTGAGTGACCATAGAGTTCTTGGTCACAACCCTGACTAAGGCCCTTCCTCCCTCATCTCTCAGTTTAGACGCTTGACCATCTGTAGGAAGAATCTTGGACGATCTTCTTCTATTTTAGTTTTTAGTGTTTTTATAGCCATTTTATTGTTTAATTTGATGTTTTTATTGTGTTGTAAAGTGTCCTTGGGTGTCTTGAAAGGCGCTAACAAATAAAATGCATTATTATTATTATTATTATTTATAGATGATGGGAGTCAAGGTGTACCCTCCCCCATATTTGTGCTTTGAGACAATTCTGTCTCAGAGGTCTACAGACAATTGATTTAACTTCATGTCTGATTTGTGCTATGATCTACACATTCAGCTGTTGGACCTTGTGCAGACAGGTGTGTGCATTTTCAAATCATGTCCAATCAACTGAATTTATAACAGCTGTGGAAACATCTCAAGGATGATTAGGGGAAACAGGATGCACCTTAGCTCATATATGAGATTCATTTGTATACTCATGTACCTGTCATTTCTTAGTTTTTAAATTTTTTTTATAAATTTGCAAACAATTAAAAACACTTTTTTCACGTTGTCTTTATGGGGTGTTGTGTGTTGTATTTTGAGGAAAAAAATAATTTATTCCTTTTTTGAAATACCAAAAAATGGGAGAAAAGTAAAGCGCTGTCAATACTTTCCAGATGCACGATACGTTTTCCTAACATGTTACGACTTTTTAAAGATCTTTCTGAGTGACTAGAGGAAACCTAATCTGTGCTTGGCTCACACAGAGTGCTCCACCTTCTCTTCATTTCTTGATTGAATGTTTTGGCTATTGAAAATATAAAGAATGAGTCGACTTTTCAATTTGCCTCACCATTTTCACAGACCAAGAAACAGAAAGGTCCTCATTTATTTAATTTTATTTTTTTTAAGCCACTTCAGTAGAAAACATAAACAAGTACATAGGTAAATATTAGTTTCTTCATCATAAGTGACTTTTTTCCCCCCCAATAGAAGACAAAAGTAAAAAAACTGAAATTGAAAGAAAGATTGAAAAAGAGACAAGAAGATATGTGAGATTTACAGAAAACACAAGACAACACCACGGATATCTGCCTCCCCACCTGCAAAAGTGGACAAAGCAAAGCAAAACACAGCAGCAGCAAATTACATGTGCTTATAACAATAATTATAGCCTTGCTGAAGAATACATACACATATACATATATACAAGGTCCTCATTTATTTACCTCACTGAGAACGACCTTATTTAGTCAGATCACTAATTTTCTGCTCCCTGCTATGTGTTTGTGGTGAGATGAAAAGTGTTTTGTCTGTGATAACTAAAGGGTGCCTATAGTACTTATTTCTGAGTGATTTGCTAATGACAGATTAAATACTGAGTATTTTTATTTAACTGTAAGCATTTTACTAGGCCACTGCCTTTGGGCTTTTTAATTACACTTTAGCCTGTTTATGCAGTGCTAATAAAAAAGTTCCACTGATCGTACTGGTTTTTATTTGGCTGTAAAAATCAAAAAATATTTTAGCTCAGGGCGACTTACTGTTCAACTAAGATAGAGTCAATAGTCTCTTGGACAGGGAAAACTTCCTTTATTCAATATGATTTCCTGCTTTATGGTAAAGTGTGTCTAATACAGTTTTCATGATGTTTCCAGCAGGAAGCTCTGCAGGAGGAACACGATTATGATGAAAAATCTGACAGATACTGGCAAATATATGAATACTGATGTGGATTCAAGGTGTGGGTTAAAATCTATTTTTAGATGCAGCTCATGGTGAGAACAGAATTCATTTTCAATTGATGGTGTAAAATTAAATTAGTTAAAAATAATCTGTGCAGTCAGCAGTGTAGAACCTGCTGTTTATTCTGAGTTCCTGTGGCAGAATCATTTTGCAGTAAAACTCTGGGTTTTTACATGTTTTCATCCTTTATTGGCTGAACCCTTATGGACAGTAGGTGTTACTATGGGCTCTGATTATATCATAAAATCAGGGAGCAAAGTCAGAAATTGAATCAATATGAGCACTGCTCATGTTTTTTAGACTTTCATGTTTAGGCTATATTTATATTAACTTGCAGTGAATGTCTGTTAGAAACAGATTCAGCGCAGTTTTGACACTTTATTAGCTGTTTTCTATCTGCTTTTTTTCTTCTCTCTTGTTGCAGGTGTAGAGGCAGACTACAAATGTGTTGTCTTGTGTTTATGCCTCTTCCTCTTCTCTACTATTATCTCTTTGTTTCTCTTTTAAATCTTTCTTCACCTTTCTCTTTTTCTTTTGATTTATATTTCCATCACTGCATCCATTATATTAAAAAACAATCCCAAAAGAATTTCTATTAAAGTTTAAATATATCAAGTGGAGCATCATGGTGAAAGCCATTATGCTGCACTTGTGAAAGTAAAACTGTTGGGCCTAATCTTGACACTCTGACATTAATTCATGCTACCAGACAGGACACAGTTAAAAAAAAATATTACAAAAAGATACCACTGAACTGTAATTGTAATAAAATTACCTACTAAAATTTGTTTAATTACATAGTATTTTATGTTCTTACCTAGTAATTACATAGTAAATTACAATATTTACCAATTAATTGCATAGTAAAATGTTTTACTTATAATGTACATACTAGGTATCTGCAAAGTAATTAGGGGACTGTCAAAGAAAGGGTTACCAAGTATTTATTTTTAATTTGATTCCTGAAGATAATCTCATGACTTTGACTAAGGGTGTCATATTTGATATTTTTTATTATTTTTTTTTTAAATATAAAAAACTAAAAAGACAGAAAGTAAAATTAAACTAAGCTGTAACATCATTAAAGCTGCTTGTTTCCTTTACAGAATAATAAGAAGTCTGTACTTTGGAATAATTACAAATATCTGTAAATCTGCACAAGAACTGTTTGTAAAAAGGACTTTAATCAATGTTATTCAGCACCATATATGTGGAACACAGATGACAGTTTGTGACAGGACTATTATACTTTATATTAAGTTATAAATGTCCAGTTGGGCTGTATTGTGATGCAAAAGCATTACAGTAACTCTGGTGGAAGGTTCTATTCAGTGGACTGTAATAGTTGGGTTTTTATCCAGCTGAAGTACAGATCTCAACAGATGATGCTAAAGGAAACTGCTGACTGTACATGGTATGGTTCACTGGTACATTTAATATGAGCATTTAATATCACAATTGCTTCCATTTCAGAACATGGATTGTTTCATTGTAAAACTAATTTGGTCAGAAAAGCAGAACGTTTCTGTTTCCTGCATTACAAAGACAGTTCATCTGTCCAGCTGAGGCCTCAGTGGACCTCCACAGACTTCATGCGTATAATCTGATCATCTCATCATTTACTCACTAATTGTTTCCACAGCACTTTGTAGCATTTGTTCACATTATTACACCAGTTCCTTCGCTTCAACTAAATGGACGTTTTTCCTAGTATCTTTTCACTACCATTTATTTTTCATGAATTGAAAATGTTCCACAAAAAGAAGTCTCCAGCTGGCTCTTTCTCTTTAGAACATCACCTGGGGGGTGTTGTCCCACTGAGACAACCGTTTTCTCACCGTCACACCAACACCACGCTCTGCGCCTTCATTACATCACAGATTAAAGTTTCGGCACTGAGGAGAATCATTTTCACAATCCAGGCTCAACTGTGCTCGATAACAGCCAGCCTGGTTGAGCTGCATCAACATCTCTGTGCTTGTATGCACAGCTGGTCCAAAGTACAGCCAACGCATCTGGCTCTGCTTTTCTGGTACACAGAAAAATACACTATTCCTGAGAGGAGACCCAGGCTTCATCAGGAAGAAAGGCTTTAACCATCACGCAGGCAGAAAGATTAGAAAACATGCTGGTTGACAATTAAGTCTCAAATCTAAGCCCTCTTTTACAGTATTTAAGATGTTTTTAATTATTAAAGTTCAATACAGATTTTAGAAGAACCTGAAGATGTTCATAACGTTCTTACTTCTAGCCCTTTTGGTTTAATTCAAATATAAATCCATAACTAAAAGTTAAAGAACAGCACAGTGATTGGTCCAAATTTGTTGCCTCCCATCCAACAGTAGTTTGGCGATGAACAATGACTTTCAGCCTTCTGGAGCAACGTGCAATGAGACAAAAATAATAACTAAGTGGCTCTGGAAACAAAACATCAAAAGTTTGGGTCCATGACCAAGAAACTCCCCAAACCTTACCTCCTGAGAAATTGAGGTCAGTCCTCAGGGCAAACAAAGAACCCACATATTCTGACAAACTCCTGCCATCAGTCAGGGTTAGGGCCAGCTGCCTGCCAGAATAAACTGCATACATTTATGGTAACTGTCAATAAATAAACTGATTAAATGTTTTTAATTATACTTCAATTTAGCACAGACAAAAACATCTGACGACACAAAGTAGAAAACTTTGCAAAAACCAAAACTTATAATAATTAATTAATAATTTGTCAACATTTTATCAATTATTCCATCATATTTCCATCCTGTTAAAAAAAACTGTGCAAGGTTGAGTTAACCCCTTATTTCTTACATCAAAAAAATACAAAACACTATCTTCTAGTGTGTAGAGAAAAAATGTTTCTGATTTTTTAAAGTGGTTTTGATTCTTAAGGGGGCCCAAAAAGTTTTAAACTGAACTAAAGAGTGAGAAATCAATGAGAAATCCAAATGTCTGATAAAAACTGAGCTTTTCTTCCAGACAGGTCTAGAACTGGTTCTTATGATTGTACCAGTGGGTTGGCTGCTGACTAGAGGTGTCAATCACCAGCCTTTTCACAATATCGTTTTATTTTGATTTGTATGGATGCTGACACAATGTTTCTTCATATGACGAAGTCTGTCATTTTACGATTTTGATTAAGTTCAGTTCACAAGTCTACAATCAGTAGGTCTTTCACAATAATATATTTTGCTGGACGATAAATTGTCTCGGAAATAATTACAATAAAATATTATTCTGTTTGGAGACCATTTTAAACTAATTTAATGATTCCTCTAACCACCCCATGCTTGCAAAACTTGCAGAAGTTTATATGTAAGTAATAGAAAGTTACAAACTGACCTGGACCAGAGATTGGGAAAACAACACACATCAACAGATGTTAAATCTGTAAATCACTTCCTAACTCCTCTGTCTAAGCTGGTACAATTTATTCTGGTGTCTTCCTCAAAGGTTACGACGAGACCATGCACCTGACACATACCTGACACCAGAGTTCCCTCCTTGTTATGCTAAGGAGTAGAAAAGAAGGAAACAGAAAGAAAACGCACAACCAGGCAAATGAAAATGAGCAACATCATTTTAATTTATTGTTCAGATAATGTATTTATTGCTTGTCATGACAGGCCTAACGATAGATACGATGCAATAACATATGCCCATCTAACACAACCTTTTCCACATCGGGTATAGACACTTCACCCCTGATGTGTGTCCCATCAGTGTATAAATGTGATTGGCACTGATTAGTCTCCATAGATGATTACCGTATTTATTCATGTATAATACGATCTCATGTATAATACGACCCCCCCTTTTTTGAGCTTAAAAAGCATAA
>JARVJO010000125.1:1256428-1268826 GCA_031762555.1 Cynodonichthys magdalenae | reverse complement strand
CTCAGCAGCAACAACTAGCAAACACCCGGTGAAAACTGTGTCTGCTGAGCTCCAATACTAACCACTTCTCCCTCCAGTCCTTTTCAAATTAAAAACACCTTTGAGGAAATGTATTTTCAGGTGCTGATTAAACTACGCATCAGAGCGCACCCCACCCTGCACGCACCCCTGCCTGCCCGTGACTTCTGCAGTGTATTGGCAGCAATTATAGTAAACAAACATCTTGTCTTGTGCAGGTAAGCTGAAAAACCCCTCACGTTGTTTTGTTCATATTTTTGTTTAGTCTATGTGTTAAGATTTGTAACCTATTTTAAGAACAGTATGTGTGTCTGTGAGGATGACTGAAATAATCTTACCAGCTGAAATGTTGTCTCTGTAATCGCTCTGGTTCTTTAGAAAACATGCTTTCTGGTCTGACAATAAGGTTCATATGTATCCTGAGATGCAGTTTTCCAAAACAGATATTGTATAATGTTGCTTGTTTTTCATTATCATTACAACAAAATCTGCTACGACGCTCCAGGTTGTAAACAGCAGAGTCCTGTAGAGAGAACAATGGTTAAATACTGTAACCCAAGCTTCTATGAGTGGAAGCGCAGCTCTCTAAGGCTATCGCTGAAGGGTATCCCCTCGTGCCCCCCGCACATTCTGAAGGACCAATAGTCTATGCCCACATACTGTGGGCCCCACCTTCGGTCCCCATAAATACCGTCAGGATCAAGGTACTGCTCCCAATAAATTTTCTCTTCAGGTAAGGGAGTCGGTGAGGCCCAGAGCTTAGAGGGCTGCGCTTACACTCATAAAAGCTTGGGTTACAATACGTAACCATTATTATATTTCATGTAAGCTCCACCCTCTAAAGCTATTGCTGATGGGTATAGAGGCGGAGCACGATGTAGCCTGCGCGTTACCGGCTAAACAGACAAAAACACATCATCTGCTCATAAAACCCCCAGACGCTCCTGTAACGTCTATGCATAATAACAATGCATAGTAGAAATGGTAATTGCTTTATATGGGAAAAACCCAAGCCTTGACAATTTCCTTTCAAGAAAACACAGCAAGCGTACTCCTGCAAGACAACCATCCACATCCATCACATAATTCATATGATGTGAAGAACATAATATGTACAATATTTACAATATATACAGAACAGCTCTTCTGACTGGGTCAGACATAAAAAATCTATTATTGCAACAGACCCCCGAGAACAGAGTGAGTCAGGGAAGAACTTGAAACATCACGCAGGTAAAAATGGATGAATGGACAAGGAGAGGACCAGGAAGTTGCTGAGCAGATGTCCTGGACGGACATTCCTCTATACAGCGCAGAGGAAGAAGAAATTCCCCTTGTGGAATCAGCTGTTAAAACATCTGGGGGCCGCAGCCCAGACGAGATGTAAGCTTGTGAAAAGCTTCACTTAACCAGTGTGACAATCTCTGAGAAGAAAAACATTGACCTGCAGACTGCTCTCTGTAGTGCACGAAAAAGCACTGCGAGCACCTTATCCCAGTCGTGCGTGCCACGTAACAAGAAAGGGAGTGTACTGGGCACAAAAGGTGAGAAATGGCATCGTCCTCCTCTTGTGAGGACGAGGGCAGAATCCATCCAGAGCAATCACTCTGGAGCTGTAAGAGCTTATTAAAGCAGGGTTACGAGGCAACTCTGCTGAACTGCAGTCCCCCCGGATCCAGAGACAAGATGGAGCCACAGATCAGGCTGACAGCTTGCTCACTCTTTTTGCTGATGTTAAAGCTAAGAGCACAGCATTTTTTTGTGATAAATATTTCAGTGAGACCTGATCCAAAGGTCCAAGTGGAGCCGTGGTCAGGGCGCATAATACGAGTGATAAATCCCATTGTGTTGATGAGCTTGCGCGCAATAGGTCTGTGCCTGTGCTCCCCTTTCAGGAACTGCTTCATCAAGGGATGATTAAAGACCGTCCTCTCACTGAAACCCTCGTGACAAGAGGAAATGGCCGCAGCATAACTTTTAACGGTGCTAAAGGCCAAACCCCTGTCCATCAACAACTGCAGGAAAGACAGAATGTAAGACAGGGAACATGAAAATCTGATCCACATTTCTCTCTACACAACAACGCTGAAACAAAGACCATTTGGATGTGCAAGATGAAATCATGGAAGATGCACGTGCTGCTTGATGATGCACACCACAGCCCCAAATTTAGCAAACGTTCCTGTTCAGTGGCCAAGCACAAAGTGGGACTCCTGATTGCCCCTCCCACCTGGATAAGAACATCTTCTCATCAAGTCAGCTGTAGAGGGTGGTCTGACAACAATGAACTAAGGACTGGATACCAATGCGCATTTGTGCGCCTTGGAGCTACAAGGATCATTTTCTGTCATTCTCCCTGATCCAATCCAGCAGACGTGAGATCAGTGGGAAAGCATAAAGCAGCTTGTTCTGCCACAGACAAGGGAGGATTGTCCCGAGAGCTCAGAAAGAGCCAAAGTTTGCACGGTTCATTCTCTCTGCTGGTGAACAAATCCACTTCCGCCCTGCCAAATCTTTCCCAGATTCGCATAATTATGGTCGTGTGCAGGACCCAGTGGATATGATGTCCGCTCCCCTGTTCAGCACACTGGGGATGTAAACCGCATAAATGAGTGTGTGCCCAAAGCAGAAGTTGTCTAGCTGTGTTCAGCAACTGAAGGGACCACCCACTCCCCCGCGGTAAATGTAAGCCGCCACAACCCTGTTGTGTGAATCAGAACATGCTGATTCTGGACCAGGTGAGCAAAGTGTAATAGCACTTTCCACACTGTCATAAGTTCTAGAACATTTATATGGAGAACGTGAGGGCTGGCCAGAAGCCTCCCACAGTGTGGGACAGACACGTCCCCCACTCCCATCCCAAGAGCGATGTGTCTGTGAAGACGCTCTGCTCAGAGGCACTTTTGCTGACAGTGTGTGTGGTTTCCTTCAATGGTTCAGATCCGCCTCCACTGAGGAGGAGATCACCACAATCCTGCACTTGTGGCATATGGGATGGATTTTCAAACAAGCGAACCAACTCTGCAGGCATCTCATGTGTAACAGCCTGAGAGGGACTGTATGGGCTGCCAACATCATGCCTAAAAGGCGCATGACAGTCAGATTCATCAGTTCCTTCTTCCTGGGTGGTAACAGCTGACCTTTCATGGTAACCGAGTCCATGTTCACACCCAAGTAAGTGATGTGTTGGGCTTGGACAACAGAACTCTTTTCCCAGTTTATAGAGAAGCCCAGCACGTTTAAGTGAGGTATCAGCTTCTCTGTCTGAGCTGCTGCCCTCTGCTCAGATGATGCCAGCAAGAGCAGATCATCCAGATAAAACAGAACTCTCATTCCTGCTGAGTGCAGAGCCGTCTCCATGTACTCAGAGAAAGTACGTAGTGCCAGCGCATAACCAAACGGGTATTGATACCAAATCCCTTGAAACGAGAAATGCAGGTATTTCCTGTGTGCAGGAATGATCGTGAATTGAAAGTATGCATCTTTCAGGTCGATTAAAGTGAACCAGTCACCCCTTTGGACACATTTGAGCATCTGGCTGGTTGTCAGCATGTGAAATGGCCTCTTCAGTATGGTCTTGTTGAAGAGTGAGAGATCCAGAATCGGTCTCATCTCTCCTGTCTTTTTGGGCACTAGGAAATACCAGGAGTAAAACCCTGAGTTTTCCTCTCCGCTGGGAACCCTGGAAAAGGCATTTTTTATCAGGAGCTCCTGCAGCTCTGTCTGAAGTGCTAGATTTTGTTGGGAGGATGACAGACAAGTCTCCAGAATTCCACAAAGCCGGGGAGACGTTGTTGCAAACTGTTTCCCGTGTTGATCAAACTCTTCATCTATTTGTCCAAATGACAAATGTACTCTCAAACCGCACTGCATTCTGAGAGAGCTCGCGCACACCCAGATTGTGGAGCAGTTACTGTAGCAACTGTGATGCCCTGAGCCTTCGCCACTGTCACACCCTCTCATGTGACCTATAGGAGGCTAGGCTCAAAAGGGCGGCTCCAAGGAGCCTTGTGCACAGCCGTCCTGTCGGACATGACCAGGAAGAGATTGTTTCCGGACACCCCCATGTTTCAGAAACGAACTCTGCATCAACTGTCTGAGCGGCATTGAGCAACAGCAGTGGCTGTAGATTACATGCTCTTGCATACTTAACATCTGGCAACTGGGAACCCATGCTTAATGATGGCGTTACCGACTTAGCACTGGACGTCTGAACGCTATTTTGTAACAGTGGCAGTGAAGCTTTGAGCCTGATTTTGCTAACCACACCCCATCCTCGGAGTGTGTCGAATCTGGTGCCTCTGGAAATGGTGGTCCAGCCATGGACCGGAGTAGAGGCTGACTGCTGTGCTGAACAAGACTGTGAGTGTTGAAGGACCTGTTCCTGCACCTCCATAGTCGTCGTCATGTGGTCAAGCAGAAGTTGGAACTGAGGCCTGAAGACCCCCTGTGAGCTGATGGGACTGTCCAGCAGTTCCTTCCTCATTTTGAATGGACAGAGCAAGGCGCATCCATATCTGTCTCTGCAGGAGAGTCATCCATGACATGATGTGAGCTGAACACACCGACTGAGCAGCTCAAATGTTGAGAACTGTGTCTGCTGCAGTGCAGAACTCCTGCTTCTCCTCCCCCAAAGCCTTGCTGTTCGACACCTTTTTGGAGATGTTGAATGCCAAAAGTGCCACATTGTTTGTTACACACTGATGGGCTCGGTCCGTCCAATTAGCTGTCAGCCTATCATTGGCGCTCAGAGTGATGGGTCACCTTCCAGCCGACCAAGCCGCTCGGATGCCAAAGAGAGTGGAGAGGCTCAGCTCCAGCATCGGAACTGGAGGGAAACCTGACTCGGTGAAACCCTCTACCTTGGTGATGTCGGCAAAGCTCGCAACAGGAGCTCTCAGCGCTGCTGGATCACAGGCAGCTACAGACATGTAGGACTGCACCACAGGGTAGCAGGGCCAGATTGGTACATGCCTACCGGAGAGAAGGGAAGTGAACTGTCCCACCAGCTCGTCCAGAGGAGGAACGTGGACCTCTGGTACCGCCAGACCCCTAGCTTCCGCAGCACGCCAGATGATGTCAGAGAGAGCACTGACCAAGGCGGGCATCAAAGTTGATGCAGAGCGAGGAAGTCCCAGATCCCCGGAACAATCTTCACCCCAAGAAACTGACTCCAACCCTTTCATCTGGACTGGGGGAGCTAGACCACTGCTGTCCTCTTCACCGGAAGCAGAGTCATCCGACTCTGGTCCGAAATCAACGAGCTGATTGAGCGGCACAGGGTCGGTGAGCTCAAAGCCTTCATCCTGATCCACAAAGAGCGCTGCTCTTCTCTGCTTCCCCTCCAACAACAACCATCTGCACAGCAGGCATGAGGCATCTGCTGTCAAGGCCTGCATGGCATGATCCTCTAAGAGGCATCCCTCACAGATGGCGTGTAGATTGGGGAAAAGGATGAAGCCTGTGTTGCACTTAGGACAAGTCTTCGGACATGCAGACATCTTCTTGCTCTTTAGTGTAGATATGATTATGATTATGACTAAAGAGAAAAAGGGAGCAGTACCTTGGTCCTGACAGTATTTATGGGGACCAAGGGTGGGGCCCGCAGTAAGTGGGTGTAGATTATTGGTTCTTCAGAATGGGTGGGGGGGTGCGAGGGGATACCCATCAGTGATAGCCTTAGAGCGCGGAGCTTACACGACAGAAGCGGCTGTGATGACGCTGAAATGGGCGTGACAGAAGCCGAGGGAGGTTCTTGAAGAGACAGAGGCCAATTTCAAAGTGCTTAGAAACAGAAATGATGAGAAGTCAAGTTTATTTTCTATATTAACAGCATTTTAATATCAACTAAAGATGACATAGTTACTTTATTATGGTATAGAATTTAAATATATGCCAGAGAAACACATACTATTGCCCCTTTGATAAGTTATAGATGTTCATCTATTAATTAAATCTTTAAAATTTCATTACTAATATACTTCATGCTGCACTGATGTATGCAGTGGTTCATGAGATCAAAAAACAGATAACTCTGAATAGTTTAAGGGAAAAAAATAATATATGATAATCCAACTAACATGTCAGAATAAATCAAGTAAGAAGAATATTTGGAGCTGCTGATGGTTTATCAGGAAACTGAACAACTTAATCTATAACTGACTTTTTTATATGCATGAAACAAAACATCTTGAGTAAAATCTTTTCATCTAAAAAGAATACAAAATCTACTTGACAGCTTGATAATTCCAGCATCTTAACAGCAAGGGTTTCAGTAAAAAGTGATGAATAATTTGAATGAAGGCTCCTTTAAGTGATTAAAACAAATTATCCAAATTAACCGGCACCCTCCAACAATGCCAATAACTACTGAACAAGTAATCTGTTCTAGCTGATAATACACACAATTGTCAATTTTCTAATTAATAAATCTGGATTTTTTTTTCACCTGCAAAAGCGATTATATCAGCATCTTAAAAACAAGAGTGAAATCCAATTTTCCCTGGGTCCACTGGGAGAATGTGGATAAGAAAAGATACAGACGTTGTTATTAAAAGTATAGCTGGCCTCATTTCAGTGCAGGCTGAACTCTTGGATGGCAGAGATAGAGACTATTACAGCCTTGTTGTCATTTGGAGTGCTCTCCAGGGGAAATTGGGTCGAGGAGATCTGTGCTTTATGGTCAAACTGGACAGAAAATATATTGTGGTGAAGGGTTTAGTAATGTTTTGTTATTTTCTGAGGGTTCTGCAAAGGAACTCTGCATGTTTCACTGAAGCTTATACAAATGTCTGGATGTTTTCAAGGATATTTTCTGTATGAGAAATTATATTATTAAGAGACTAATGTCCAAACTGATCCGAGTTTGATAAACTTAGAAAAACATTTAAAACAACATTTAAAATAACATAATGCTGACATTAAACATGACAACTCACCTCCACAAGAGACAAATTTATTCTTCTTTCAGCTACACTCTTTGGCTTCTCATCTGTCTCTATTTCATCCTGTCCCAGCATCCTCCTCTGCTCCACTAACAGGTTTCCTTCTGTCCTACCAAAAGGTCCTCCTCTGTCCCACCAACAGGTCCTCCTCTGTCCCACCAACAGGTCTTCATCTGTCCTACAAACAGGTCCTCCTCTGTCCCACCAAAAGGTCCTCCTCTGTTCCACCAACAGGTCTTAAGCTGTCCTACCAATAGGTATTTCTCTGTCCTACTAACAGAGTTTCCTCTGTCCCACCAACAGGTTTTCCTCTATGCCACCAACAGGTCCTCCTCTGTCCCACTTATCTCTCACCATCTAGATCTTACATCTTCACTTCTTTACCTTTATTTTTACTGACCTTCATTGCTTTTTCTCTGGAGCATACGTGCACTTCTTTTAGCTCTCTTCCACCTGCTCTCACTCTCAGCCACTACCAGATCAAATGTTAGCTTTTCTTCTCTGTCTTTTTAGTTCTCTCCTGTCCGCGGTCACTACAGTAGATCATCTGGATTCAGGCCCAATTTTCACTGCTGTTTAATTAGGTTTATTGTATTCATACATAATACAGTCTCGAGTACAATACCATGTCCATTTGTTGAGCTTAAAAAGCTATGACACACCACTGATTTCAGACCGACTTCAGGATTTTTCAACCTTTGTGGTGTGGGTAGGGAAACATTTAGGGAGACACACTTGTGTGTGCGTGTTCTGCTGCAGGGCTGGGAGGATGAGAAGCAGAAGTTTCCAGTTCCGTGTGTCACTGAAAAAACAATCTGGGCCCCTGGGCCCTCATGTACAAAGGAGTGTGCAGCTTTCACACTAAAGGTTGGCGTACGGACAAATTTTAAAAAGTGTGCCGCACAAAAATATTCAGATGTATAAAACCATGCCCACGCATGTTTCTGCGCACCTTTCCTTTATATATCCCAACAAACGTGGAACTGAGCGCATGTGAGACACCTCCTCTGACACGCCTTCATTTAAATATGTAAAATAGATGCAAATGTGTCCAACGTGTGTGTTTCTGCTAGATTCTGCTCTCTGTGTGATCAGAAATGATTTCTAGATGCAGGAAAATTATGAATTAAATGGAGAACAATCGAAAAAAATGTCTAAATAAGTAGTGTAGTGTTAAAAATGTATTTGACAAGCGGAAAAGAAAACTGAATGTGTGGGTGTTTGTCAAGTGTGTTTTTAAAAGCTTGCAGACCTGTGCGTTATTTTAAAAACCCAGAAAAGAACATTATTTTAATAATTTGGATGTTGGATGATCTACAACAGGTGAGATATTGATTGCCCAGAAATTGTATTAATTACAAGATTCGTCTTCAAAAGAATAAAAACTCTTTTGAGTTACTTTTAGACATCATGAAGTAGGATCATCTGTGTAATATTTAAAGTCTCAGAAAAATAAATAAAATCAAGACTTTTTTTTTCTTTCCAGGATACTTACAACATATTCAGTCTACAGATTAATTATGTTTAATTTATGTATTATTTATGAGGTTTTTTAATATAGTCCAATTTCCTATTAACAGCTAAATTAACTGTATTCTCACTTAGACTGTGTCCTGTTTGTATTAATAAACAATAGTTTTAAGTGTTAGCATATTTCATAATGCCTAAATTATTACGATATAAACAGGCGGGGAGTGTGACTGAAAGTGACAAACGAGACTACTTTTATAAATATTTGTGAAGTTATTACGTTTCTTACCAATGAAAGCCAAGAAAAGGTCGAGTTGTTTTGGCAGATTAATTCCATTTTTGATACCTTTCTCTATACATGTCTGAGTTTAGTGTCGGACAAATTATGTTCTCTGCTCCATGGTTTTGGCATAACACAGGCTTGCTTTGCCTTATTTGTTTAAAGTTTTTAAAATGCATTGCCTCATTTTTGAATATAAAACAATACCTAAAAATGCGCCGAAACATCTTGGAGTCAGTTGTATTTTGTGCAGATTAATGAGGTTAAATCAAGAATTCAAGGATTTTTTTGTTTTTTCATTCCAAAGGAATACTACATGAAGAATGAAAGATAGATACTAAGGTCACAGTTGTCAGCAAAACATTAATTAATTATTTAATTAATTAAGCTATAAGAAGATAAAAAGAAAAAAACTGTACATAATATGTCACACATGGAGTGTATTGCAACATACAAACCTGTATTTTCAGCCATAGTAAAGTGATTGTTTGTAAAAAAGATTTCTTGCAATTAATTGCAAAAATATCTTGAGATTATTCATGATTGAAATGCTTAATCTATGCCCAGCACTAATATATATATATATATTATATTTGTATATATATAAATATATATATATATCATATATATATATCATGGTCTTAGTTTTTTACAACCCAAAATCAAGAGATTTTAACATGAATGTTTAGACTTTTGATATCCACTGTAATGTTTAAAATCCTGCCCAGCAGTGTTTAATTCTTCACCTTCCCTCAACATGTTAATTACAGCTAATTAGTGCTTTAGACTGTTCGTTCAGGCTTTTCTGTGCTGCCAAACACATAATTACAGATCTGTCAGTCTGTCAATGAGCCTTGTGTTCAGTTTTCTCTCTGTTTTAAACACTGCTGGCTGCTGTTGGAATTAAACTGATGGTCCATATGAGGACTGACAAACCGCCCACACTGAGCACAGCTGGTTCCTCCGTCATCACGTGACTCCTGGGTGAGGCCTCGCCTCCGTTCTCCATGTCAGACCCCTCACCAGCTCTGTATTTCCTGTCACCTCTCTGAGTTCATAATCAATAAGTGACAAAATGTCAAACACATTTATATTTGTGTCCAACGCTCAGCAGGAACTCTCTTTCTGACAGCAGATCTGGTGTTAGAGCTGCAGTCTGACACAAAAACTTCAACATTAAAACCTCTTAAGTCTCTTCCTGGTTAAAACCCCTGAAGGTGGTAACTTTTACATCAGATGTAGAATGAAACACATTTCTGTTTACAGACAAAAAGAACACATTGATAACACACACCAACTCTCTGTTTTAAACTTACTGCTGAGATAATCAGAAAGTGTAAAATATAAAACTGCATCTAACATTCAGTT
Organism: Cynodonichthys magdalenae; assembly: GCA_031762555.1. NCBI lineage: Eukaryota > Metazoa > Chordata > Actinopteri > Cyprinodontiformes > Rivulidae > Cynodonichthys > Cynodonichthys magdalenae. Next base: position 1,258,746 of record JARVJO010000125.1, on the reverse strand, counting down.
GATCGATTACAAAATTTTCTTCAGTTTAATTTACTTAACATTTTTAGAGCAAATTCTAGAGCTAAAAGTCCTAAAAGATCCTTCAGTTTTATGCAGATCAATTCATTGTTTTCTGTTTGTAATGAAGTGAAGCAGATCAGCAACAAAGGTTTTCCAGCCTGAAACTGAACTGGGATATACAGTAATTTCAGATTTTATTTCTGACTTTAAAGACAAATGGATCTTTTTAGACAGATTATGTATGTTTTTACATTTGTTTCTACATCCAAACATCAATGAAATATAATTTATACATATATATAAATTGTGCTATATAAGTACAGTACATTTACCATTTCACTTTCTATATATATTCAGACTTTCATTCAATATATTGTTACTGATAGGTATTTTAATGATACACCTTAAATAAAGAGAACTAGAGACAAAGGAATAAGTTTTCAGACAACACTTTTGCAAAAGGAGAGGTTGAGAGCACCCAGCAACTTGGCTTAAGTCCTCACGAGCTCTGAGGATTCAGCTCAGAGTGTTTGTTTTTATTAGAGCACAAAAGGGGTGTGGAAACAACAGAAACAGTAGATTTCAATCTTCAATCTATACTGTGCCCAGGGTGCGGTGGAGCTTTGCAGACACAGATAGGGATATTAGTAAGCATAAGAAACAGGGACCTGGATTGATTAAATAACATCTGAGTGAAACATAAAGATGTAAGGCTGATAATGTAAAACCTCTAACAGTCTTGGTCAGTATGGGTGATTTATTTTGGTTACTCTTCTTGCTTTAGTTTACCCCCTCCTGCCTGTCTTTGCTCCAGCCCCACCCACTCTCACCTGTTCCTCATGGTAAATGGTAAATGGACTGTACTTTTTTAGCGCCTTTCTATCCAACCAGGATACTCAATCTGTGTTTACACTACAATCTGTGTCCTCATTTACCCATTCACACAGCACTCTACTAGATCTCCTACAAAGCTAACATGTACAATCTTCTTTGGAGACTAATCAGTGCCAATCACGTTCATACACTGATGGGACACACCTACTAGGTCTCCTGCTCTGGTTCCTGCTGGGCCTCCGGCTTCTGCGGGAGATTCCTGGTCGTCCACATGAACTTTTGTTTTAGAGTTTTGTTGTTCTACCAAGCTAGGTCCTGATGGTTCTTGATTTATTTTTCTTTGTTCTTGTGTGTGTCCTGTCCCTGATTTTTCATCTTGTTGTCTTCCCCCTTGGCTCGTTTTGGGACGTCAGGAGCCGTCCCTTAATGGGGGGCTCTGTCACGCTCAGTGTGGGTGTTTTATTTTGGTTACTCTTCTTGCTTCCTGTTTACCCCCTTCTGCCTGTCTTTGCTCCAGCCCCACCCACTCTCACCTGTTCCTCATGTTTTTCTCCCATGTGTTTCTTGTTCTTGCTCATTAGTTTTCCCTTTATATTTTGTTCTTTGTCTTAAGTTTTTGTGAGAGCTTTGTTTTCTGTGGATGTTGTTTCATGCCAAGTCCTAGTGTTTAGTATTACACATTTGCTGCCACGCCAACCTTTTGATTTTGCTTTGCTTGAATAGACCTTGTTTTTCCACCATCACTCAGTCCTGCGTCCTGGGGTTCTACCAAGCCTACAAATCATTACATATATTCAGAGTTTCATTCCATATATTCAAGGTTCATTCAATACATTCAGACTTTCAATCAATATATTCAGGGTTCATTCAGTATATTCAAAGTTCTGACAATACATACAGCAGGGGTGCCTAAACATTTTCCCTGAGAGGGCCAAAATTAAAATCAATCTGTGGGCTACAGGCCAAATGCAATAAAATTATACATGAAATGCAAATACTTCTTAAGTAAAGTTGTTATATTTTTTTATGATTAAGCTAGTAGCCAGTGGACATGGAAAAAAATTAAACGCATGCTCAGGCAGCAAAGGCTCATGCGACTTTTCATAATTTCAAATGTTTAAAGGAGTATATGTGATCTTATAAGGTGTGCAGATCTAGATATGGGCTTAAATCTAATTTTAATGTCTCTTGTGGTTACTTGTGTTATATATTTAATCTTAACATAATTCAAAGGTAAAGTGAGTACCATAAGTTAAGACTATCTGACTACAGCTCATTGTATGCATAGTTGGACCAATGATTGAAAAGACTAAGTGGAAATATAGTGTTTCTACATGAAACAGAAGTTTACAATCTAGTAACTTGGACAACATCTGGTGAGCCAAATCAAACAGCTTGGCGGGTCAATACACCTGTGCACTAATCATGATGTCAGATCAGCATCTTGATGTGGCACACCTGTGAGGTGGAATGGATTATCTCAG
>JARVJO010000125.1:1152633-1162824 GCA_031762555.1 Cynodonichthys magdalenae | reverse complement strand
GGTTTCGTGTGCACATGAAGCTTCAAGAAATGAACCCTTTCTCGAACCAGTTGGCTCAAGTGGTTCAATGCCTCATGGGGCTTCATTTCACCATCACTAGCTCCAACCCTTGTCTCTCTATTATTTTTTTCTTTCCACTCTATTGCTCTGAATTATTTTTTGTCTGGCCTGTCACCTAGGACCAATCTGCCTTGGAAAACCCAACCAGGGCAACTGACTCCAATGAACCCAAATAATGTCAAATAACCTATCAAAAGCTTCCAACAGGATGACATCATTTCTGGGTTTTCCCAAATTGTTTAAAGGCATAGTAGTCTTGAAAAATTGTGACTTTGGAAAAAGCAATAAGAATTTTCTTTTTTGGTAAAATTCTCTCCCTCATTATTCAGGCATATGTCCTAAAACAGTAAAGGTTTAAACTGATTTAATGTCAGAGAGGAAAAAAATGGTTCTGTCTTTTTATCTAGTAGAAGGAACGATTTCATTTTTTATGACGGTTTTACTGTAGTTGGGAAACTAGCATCTGCAGCACAGTTGTAAACATGTAATTTGTTGTTGGGTCATAGGTTAGATTAGAGTGGGGGCTATAACATCAGCATTTTTAAAAGGTTTGTTTAGGCTGTCCACACAAACATGCAAGGTTGCAAGTTGCATGTTTCAGTAAAAAACAGACCGAATGGATGTATGGTGTCATGTTTCTGTCATGTCTGATGTTGATTTTATTCAGCTTTAAACGTGGTGTGGATGAAGAACATGAAACTCACCTTTTCCAGATGAATTACCGTTCTCTTCATCCTGTAGTGGAAACACAGAACATCTATTAGTGAGGATGACCACAGGAGGGCACCACTCAGATTAGTCCAACTCAGCCTGACAGTTTGTTTTTACAAAGCATGTGTCAGTTTTAGAGCCTGTCTTCTGCTGACAGGCTTTTTCATCAGAGTTTGATGCATTGCTGACTTGGTTCATTCCTGACCTGGACACAACGAGACTGCTGCTGAACACTGTGACCCTCTCCAAGTCAACGGACCTTTGGTGTGTGAGAAGCTGTGGGATCTCAATCACATAGGAAAAATACTCCGACTGACTTTCATTTTGCTGACTAGTGCAGGCTTGACCCAAAACAAGGTCTCATTAGCAGATGGACCAAGCTGCAGCCTCAAACCACAAATCAGAGTCAGGGGCTGTTGCTTGAACTTATTCCGACTCAAAAGAGGAGTTAGATTACAGCTCTAATCCATTAATAATTTCTTAAAGTGTTGAACCAGTGGTATCAATAATACAAAATATTTAAATACAGGAAATACAATGGAGAGGTGGAACATAACATATCAGGATTTGCTGATGAGTTATTAGTACTTTGAACAATCCATCCCAATTAATATCAGCTCTGTTGGAAAACCTTAAAGAAAATGGAAAATTCTCAGAATATTTGACAAATGAAAGCAAATATGTTGCTATGATGGTCAGAGTTGAAAGAAAATGCTAAATAAACCAACAAACAATTCAGGAACTTACACATTATTTCTCTTTGTGTCTCAGAGTTACTTGAGGCAAATTATGGAACAACTGATAAAATAAATTAAGAATGAAAGGGCAGAAACAATAAGGATGTATGTCCTGCCGAGACTGTTGTTACTGTTCCAGTCACTGCAAATTACAGCGCCTTTAATTGCCCTCAAAACCCTAAAAGTGTCAAAATACTTCTGGCAAAACTAAAAGTGTTTAATAAGAAACACTCTAATCCTTTAAAATTGAAGGAAGTATTACTGAGCAGCCTCTTATACTTTATGGTTAGTAAGCACTATAGATAGATCTAGGGGTGGAGAAATACAAATTTAGTATTTATAGCCCATATTTTTAAAAGGCCAGATCTGAAATCATTTGAAAAACTCCAACTAACAGGACGGGAGGCGAGATGGGACCCAAGACGCAGGCAGGTTAAATTAAAAATATTTATTAAACAAAATTGCTGACATGGCAGCAAAACAAAATCAAGGAGCACGGGAGGGATCCAGGGCAGAACACAAAACATGAGCAGAACGAACAAGGAGCAAGCATAAGTAATGATCGGATGGAGCTGGAGAGGAAATGAGCAGAATAAATACAAACGGGGCTGAGTGGAAAGTGGAGACAGCTGAGGTGATAATGATTAGCAACAGCTGTGAGAAGGCTGAAGACTGGAGAACTGAGGGCAGAGGTGAGGAATGACACAGAGCACTAACAGACACAATAACAAAAGCACACACACACAAAACCACAGATTATCACACCAACATGAATTCATCCACCAGACAGGAACTTTTATACATACTTGAAATTAATAAGACATAATATACAAAGTCAAAATTATAAACAGAACTGCCAAAGGTTGAAGAGTTGTTTGTGTCATTTACACAGAGGGACTCAAAAATGGGTTGATTTCAAAAATATACAAGGCATTACATCCCAAATACAGAAAGGTTCAAGTCAGGTAAAAAATGAACAGTTTGATGTGTGTGTTGGAGGAAATGTGGGGCAGTGGGTGACTTCACACATACTGTATACTCTGGGACTGCCCAAAGATTGAAGGTTTTTGGTCAAGTGTGCAACAGGATTTAAAGATGATCTCACTGAACCATAGTTTGACCCAACCATGTACACACTGAGAATAATAGCTGAAGATCTGATAGACAGTGAGAATAAATACTTACAGTTCTGCTCTTAATAACAAGGAAATAGATCACAACTGTTTGGCAAAAGCCACAGCACCTCACACCGTGCAAGGAGAGACAGAGCATTACCTACTACAGATCTGCATATACACCAGATGGTAATGAACCTTGGTAAACTTAGAACATGATTTGATAATATAAGATCAGGACCAATGGTTTTTATATAGAGAACAAGAATTTGACATCTAAAACTATTAAAACTATCCATCTTTTAGAAGTTATGAAGTCTCCCTCCCACTGGAGGGGGACTACAGAGCCACAGGATGAGAACCCCTGACTTAGATGTTTCTTTCTGACTCTTCATGTAGTAAAACAACAAAATTTTTAAAAAGAAAAGCTCTTAAATTTTTTTTTACATGAAAAAAGGAAACAATATGTAACGCAATTACAAAAGCTTAGCAACTATCTGCTTTGTTTTTAGAACAGAAGAATACTTTATACTTTATAATACTTTACTAAGATCATGGAATGCAAAACTGAGCATTAAGACTTGTACTTCATATTTAAAGACTGGTGACACAGTGGAGTAGTGGATAGAGCTGTCGCCTCTCAGCAAGAAGGTCACAGGATTGACTCCCATTTGAAGCCTTTCTGGGTGGACTTTACATGTTCTCCATGTGACTCTGGTTTCCTCCCACAGACCAAAAACCAGCACATTAGGGTCATTGGTGACTCTAAATTGTCTCTAGGTGTGAGTGATAAGACACCAGCTCCTTGTGACCCGGAATGAAGAAACGGGTAAAGAAAATGGATTTATGTTTAAAGGCTTTGACTTAGGATAGACCAAATCTTTGGCAGGTAAGCAGAATCAGTCACCATCAGTCTGTTTGTTTGATTTTCATCTTAGTCACTTTGTCTTTAGCTTGAAAAGTGACAAGAAAATGTGATGAGAAGGTCCTTCACTTCAACAAACTCTTTCTAATGAAAACACACCCAGAGAAATGAGATGTGAGTTTTATGAAGCACAACAAAACAAAAATAAAAATAGAAATGGAAAAAAATATCTGTCCCACGATTATCTGTTCTGCTTTAAGGCTTCAGGTAAAAACATCAAGGACAGTCTGTTACCTTTAGGCTGTGGAGAGACGACTCCGGTGGGTAGACGATGAAATGTCTCAAAGTGAAGCCAAATCCTTGTAAATTTTTTTGGAGAAAAATGGTTTGTGGGCCCTGCCACGACACACCTTCCACCTCACCCATGGACAGCGGCCGGCGCCGGTTTCTGCTGGATGCCACCATGCCATCTCTCTGGCCTTTAGCCTGAAAAAAAGACAGAACGAAGGTTAGAAAACAGAGTTTCAATCAAACGCTGATTAAGTTTTACCCCATGAACCTTAAAGTGCATCACATGTACCATTTTCCAGGAGGCTCCAGAACAATGGTTGGAGTCAAAGGGGAGCACATTTAAAGGAAGTGTGGGTGGATGTGGCTCATTCACTGAGGACTCCGCCCTGGTTTGACCAATGCAGAATTCCACCAATGCCAGAAATGTTTCAGAAACTTTTGCCCAAAGAGGAAACTTTATTTTCATGAAGTGCTTCACCTATAATATCCCTTGTTACACTCAACCAACAGCAGAGGCATTAAAATATATACAACCTATAAAAAATAAATCATGAAACAACTGGAACCCATTTGTACTCATGAACACACAACTAGAAACATGCAATTGACAATACGACGGAAAGGAAGTTCTCACTTTTACAGGTGTTGACTAATAACTTCCACTGATCAATGCATGAGGTTAAAAGGCTTTTTTTGGATTTTTACATTGAGTGAGTGCAACAAATGACTGATGTTTAGGGGCACTACTACAAGGGCACTACTAGTGGCAAAATTGAAAGTGTATTTAGAAATTTGACAGTTTTAAAGCAAAATTAACTAAAACGTACTCTTTGTTCACTTTGCCAAGCAACCAGTTTAATGATATGTTGTAAAAAAGGAGATGTAGCCATTTTGGTCAGAACTTAAAATAATCTTATGTTTGGGAAAGCTCTTTCCACAGATCTTATCTAAGTATTGGCTGATCTACCAAAATTAAGGAAATTTGTCCAGAAAAATCAGCCAGATGAGTTATTGGTGCACCCCTCCTTCAAACATGCAAATCATGTCATTTTATTTTCAACACAATAGTGGATAACACCAAACTAGAAAGAATTGTACCAAAGACTGTGCCAGACCATCCAGTAGTATGACGCTAATGACGAGAGAGCAGAACGCTAAGCTAATAATGATAGATAATGTTAGCTTGTACTATTGGTATCTTGCTGCGGATGTTAGTTGAACTCGTGTGGAAAAAAAGTTACACTCACGTAAAATAATCTCATCTGTGTCATTTGTCTATGTTAATTAATACTATTTCCCAGGACGAAGCTATGTTTTGTGTGTTGTTATTCCTGATAAAATGTCTGTTCTGCAACTTACAGTCTAAAGCGACTTATCTATGATTTTTTCCTCCTCACAATGCATTTTTTGACTGACGTGACTGATACTCTGAAGCGAGTAACAGTCCGGAAAATATGTCATTCCAATTCCTATAATTACTTTTTAAAAGCGTTTGAAAATCAGACGAGCAACAGAGCAAGACAGTGTTTTCCTAAAGCTGCAGTTGGTGAGCGGTGAGTCTGTTGGGACGATCCTGTTTAGATCCATTAAATTCTCTTCTGTTCAGTGGCAGACTGGAGCTGTTTTCTGCTGCTGTTAGAAACTCATGCAACCCTTGAATTGTTTTTAGGATGTTTTATCAAATTACTTGAGTTCAAAATGCTAGGTTTAACATTTCCACTTGACAGCTTTGTCGAGCAGAATTTACAGTCTGCTTTATTTATGTCACAGTTGTTCATACTCACACTGCTTCTCCTCTACTCTGACTGCTCAACTGAGAATGAAAAGACATTATAAGTACTGTGGTATCACAACACTTATGAGTACAAGTATGCGAATACACACACAGTATTGGAACAAAAACTCTGGTACCTCTAGTTTAGATCAATCTTGGTATCACTTCAAATATTCTGAAGCTCTTTTAACATAAATAATTAGACTAGAGAAATGCAGGCAATACATAAACCTCTTTCAATTAAAATTTTTTTTGAGGGGGGGGTTAAAACTCACACAAATATGCAAAAAAAGTCTTCGTAATGTATTGCCTAAACCCAACAGTAGGTCTGATAATGTGGTAAAAACCAGCATTTTTAAATTTTATTGTATCATTGAGCAAAACCCTCCAAGAGATTCTGAAGTTTTGGCTTTAAACTTAGTTGGTGTTCTATTAAAGCATGAGGGATTTAAAGTTATCAGTAGTCTAAGTTTTCATCATAGGATGTAGACCCCAAATTTTCACTTTTCACTACATGTTGAATTCTGTGTTCATCCTGCTCACTGAGAACAGGAAGTCCCATGTTTTACTTGGTCATTGTTCCCTGACCTGATTTAACATATCAACTTAAAACTCTGTCAGATAACAAATACAATTGGCTTTAAAAACAGACTTTTTGCAAAGGGGGGGTTCTTGGAGGTGGGGCAAACGTTGATCTTAATGATATTATTGTAACATCCACAGAGTTCATAAAATTGACACCAAACTGCCCAGGAAGGATTTATAACTATATAATTAATAACTTTGTTGTCCAACGATGAACACAGGTACATAGGTAAACAGCGCCCCCCACAAATGTTCAAGCAACCTTTGCATAATCCCTTTGATGTAGAAAATTGAAACTTGGTATACTTTTTGTCAGAACACTAATTGTTGATATAACTTCCACATCTTTCATCAAATCAGCACTAAAATGGCAAAGCATTGTCATGGTCCAGAACTGAACATGTTTACATACACAAATTAAGAAGGCAAATTTAGATGTGTAGCATGAACGACTGTGACCCCTGACATGACAAGAGTTATCCTTCTTTCTGCTTTTGTCCTATTAACTCACAACAGATTTAAGCAGAATGGGTTTAATACTTCTGAAACCCACTGTAGCAGGATGAACTGACTGCAATGTCATTGTCTACAATGATGCCTGCATGAATCTAAACTGTAGGTAACTAATAATGCAACTTCATCAACTGAATAAATACAATCTTCACACAACCCCCCCCCACACACACACACACACACACACACACACAACACTGTCACAAGCAGCTTGACTGCAACACAAAACTACACACATTTAATAAAAACAAACGTTCAAAGCGAACTAAAACAAAAGGAAGTGTGTTTCTTGAGACAGGATGTGGACAGCAGAACACTTTGGAGAGGTAATGTTGTGTATCCATCAACTCTAAGAATAGTATCAAAAGCCCCAGGATGGAAACACACACTTTCCACAGCAGGAAGCCAGTTTCAATTTCAAATTCTATGTTCAAAATCATAAAACTTTTAATGACAGAGAAGTTGTGTTATTGTCCTGCACTGATTTGCTTTTAAACCACACTGAAAGGTTAAACAGTGTTTCAGCTGAAGACTCTCCACAGTAACTTGCAGAAAATATGAAACTATTCCCTAAAATGAGCTCTTTAAAACTTTGAAGAAAATACTGTAATGTATCAATTTTTAGAGCATTGTGTAATTTTTATTATCTCCACCTGACTTCAGAAACATATTGAAACTATCTCAGAAAATGTCTGCCCAAAGATGATTAGTTGTGCTTAGCTTGGATGAGGAACTGCTTACTTAAACTGGAGGTACTGTCAGATGGTGAAATAATCTGATCTGACTATGGTTTAAATCTAACTACCAAGTCCAACTTTAGGGAGGCCATGTCTGAGAATTGGGGGGAATTATCCATTACGATGGCAGAGGTCACTGATGTAGTAAAAAAGCCCCTCGGTGTCAGGGCACCAGAGCACACAAGATTTGCCCCAAAATGCTGAAGGCCTGGACTTTGTGAGGACTGACATGGTTGACATGTTTCTTCAATGCAGAATGGCAGACCAGCATGGTAGTTTCTAGGGATGCACCGATATGAAAAATTCAGCCGATATCAATATCCGATATAATTATTGCTGTTATGGCTGATAACCAATATTTACCGATATTACACAAACACACAGATTAATGTCTACACATACACACAAACGCACTTGTTTTTTTTTTATATCATAAATAAATGACCAGACCTCTGACACGGCTCTACTACAGTTATTCCTGGCTGCAAAGTGTAAACATCACTATCATGATCAAATAGATGCCACTCAACCAACCATCTCCCCTCCCAAAACACAAACACAAAGCGAAAAAGTGGGAAATCAAAATTGGACATGAAGGAGGACTTATTGCTCCACATAAACAAACACGCCAACGAAGTTCTGACCAATCACACGATGCAAACTGCATAGGTGTGTAGGACAGAGGTCTGACTGGGGGAGATGTACAAAACAGGGTGTTAGCAGAAGATAACAGATGGAAGTAAGACTGTAAGAAAGATGTGAGAATGGAAGTATAAATTAGCCTTCAAGCCAAGAAATTTAAGTATTTCAGAGTCTTGTTTGCGAGTGATAGGAGAATGAAACTGGAGATAATTTGACAAATTGAATATAAGGGCATTGCTTTGGTCTGCCATGGTCAAGAAAGTGTTGCGTCAAAGGGCAAGTATCTTGATTTACGGGTCCATCTGCATTCCACACCTCAACTATGGTCATGAGGTGTGGATCATGACCAAAAGAATAAGATCCTGAATACAAGCAGATGAAATTAGCTTCCTTCATTGGTTTGCATAGCTGAGCCTTATAGAGACAGGGTGAGGTGCTCCATCATCCAGGCGAGGCTCAGAGGAAAGATGCTGCTTCTCTCATCAAAAGGAGTCATTTCAGGATGTTCAGGAATCTGACTAGGATGCCTCCTGATTTCCTCTCTTTAAAGGTCCAGGATGACCTGAGAGTATTGTTGGAGAAAGGGTTGGGCTGGGTTATCTTCTGTAGGAAGTTCTTCACAATAAATGTTTACCAGGGAACTTGAGACAGTTTAATGTTAGAACATTTTTGTTAATTGTACAGAAAAATCAACACCTGCACACACATGCACACAAACAAATACATACAAATACAGTATCGCTCAGTCACAGTCGATATATTTGCAAAAACATTAATAACAATATTTGTTTTTCTTTAAATTTTTTGTAATACTTTCATACCTGAGGCAGGGCAGTGGTTTGACATGCTTTATACTCAACTACATTCCTTTGGACAGACAGTGTAACATGATGATCTCAAGTATGTTTTAAATACTCAGTTGGCCAAATATTGAACTAGAAGCACCCAGAGTGAACACCTCCACCAAGATCCTAGGTTATGCAAATGAAAGTGTGCAGCTGCTGAGCAGTATTGGATGTTGGAACAATACTTATTGGCTGTCACAGTATGAAGTCATCACAGTTTGACATCATCACTAAAAAGCAGCCTATTGCTCTGTTTCTGTTTTAAAATTCAGTTTCTGTAGTTGTAGATCACGACCAGCTGCAGCACTGGCAGATGTTGCCAGATCGCCACCAACATGTAATCAGTTGTTCTTTGTGACAAAGCCCAACATGCCCCGAAAATTTCATGAAATTCTGTTGTCTTTTTGAGTATTCTTGTGCAGAGATGGACAGATGGACAAATGGATGGACAGATATACAAACAAACCAGCGCTACAGAAAACCTAAGCTTGGCGAAGAATGAACTTTAATAAATGTGGGCAAATATAATTACCCAAGACAAGCGATGACGGTGTATGAGCCTCCTGGAGCCACGTCTTCTTGGTGATGAAATAGGTGTTGGACGAGGAGAATTACAAGGTGAAACACCTCTTAAAACAGCCAGCCAAATACAGCAAGGTTCAGCGTTGATGCAGTCCACCCCAACAGAACACTGAAACTGCCATTCATGGCCTGATGGAGCCGGTGCAAGACCCGACACCTTCAACATAGCATCTCCACATTCATATGAACACGTACTGTCTTGTGCTTTAAAGAAACACTAAGACACATCAAAGACTGCATTGTTTCAGATCCCAAAGCTGCATTTTGGCCAGATGTGACAACTAAGTGTAAATTAATGAAACAAATTCTGATATACTGCAATCAGTATATCAGATCGTGATCTATATCAATAGCCACAATTGTCACCCCCTTAACCATAGATGTCCACCACTGATCTGTCAATCATCCATTAACTAAACATCCCCAACACTGATCTGTCAATCATCCATTAACTAAACATCTCCAACACTGATCTGTCAATCATCCATTAAATAAACATCTCCAACACTGATCTGTCAATCATCCATTAACTAAACATCTCCAACACTGATCTGTCAATCATCCATTAAATAAACATCTCCAACACTGATCTGTCAATCATCCATTAACTAAACATCTCCAACACTGATCTGTCAATCATCCATTAAATAAACATCCCCAACACTGATCTGTCAATCATCCATTAAATAAACATCCCCAACACTGATCTGTCAATCATCCATTAAATAAACATC
>JARVJO010000125.1:1124260-1135186 GCA_031762555.1 Cynodonichthys magdalenae | reverse complement strand
GTTTCCCAGAATCACCTCTAAGTGTCTCCAGTGGAACCAGAACCACAGAAACGTGCGTACGCCAGCCTTGGAGTTGGTGTGGGGCTGCGCACTTTTCCACCTTCATTTCAGTTTTGATACATCCGGAGTTTTGCATGGAAAATGACGTACGCAAGCTTTTTGAGCGTACACACTGTTGATACATGAGGCCCCAGATCTGGTTAATACATCAAGAACAGATTGAACTGTATCGTTTAGATCATTTAGTTATCAGATCCTAACAGCTGGAGGCTGAGTTTGTTCATTACAGAAAGATTTTTCATTACAACTGTTACCATTAAAGACACCAAATTTCCTTTGGAAATTTATTTCAAAATAAACAATAAATCAACAAACACAATAAAATAATATTCTGAGTTGGATTTAGGTAAAGGTCCTGAATGATGTGAACCTAATGGAAACATGATGTAACAGTCAGCAGAAGGAGGGTTTCAGGTCTTACAGGTGAAAGACTTCAGACATTTAAAGATCTTTTTGTAAGTTTTTTCATTAAAGTTTAGGCCCTGTCCCACTAGAACACTAAACAACTTGTGCTGAATTATGAACATTTTGTTCTGACTAAATTACTCATATAGGTTCTAGATCTAATTGTTGGTCAAAAAGAGGCATCCTGTAGATTTTTGATTCACCTCCAGTGTTGGATAAAATGAGTGAAAGGACTAAGATCAGAAGAATGTTGATAATTCTGCTGAACGATCAGGATCAGATTTGTTTATGAACTTATTATTGAAAGTCAGACCAAACACTGCTTTTTAAACATGACATCTGATTTAGTAGCACATCTGAAAGAGACCTGGGTGTGATTTTAAAATGGTAAAAATCTGATTCAGACTGTCATAAAATAATAAAATCACATATGGGTAAAAACTAGACTGTAAGAGCCTGAATCTAAAGATAAAATGACACATAATGACTGCAAGAATCTTTAAATTACTTCTGGTAACCATGTCTTTTATTTGATACTTTTTTCCAATCATAGTTTAACTTGATTCTTTTAGTTTTAATCTTGTTGAGCCAATAGGAGCGAGGTATGAAATGATTCAGCACCACAGCAGTAAGGACGATACTATCCAACATTACCGATGGAGATTTGACAAGAAACTGTACTAATGACGTAATATGGGCTGACAAATGTTGGTGAGGTTTCCCTCTTTACCTGGGGGGGTCTCTGCCCTGGAAGGGGTTGTGGTCGAGCAGTGAGAGGACGGTGGTGTCATTGGCCAGAAGACGTCCTGCGATGTGGATCACCCACTCACTCTGCTCATAGGTCTGAACAAACACAAAGTTTCACAAACTATCAGCCAACTGAGGGAGAGGAGGAGGAAGACGGAGCAAACAGAAGGCTGTTAAGTCGTCGACAGGAGGAGGCTCCTCTACACCTGACCTGGAAGGCAGCGAACCACATGAGCCAGTCGAGCCTGTAGTGGTACGGTGAGATGAGGCAGGGCCGCCTGGACACGTCTCCTGGTTTACACTGGAACTGGTACTCCTCCCACACCGCCTCAGGGGCTTTGGGATCTGGACTCAGAGTTCCCTGGAAGATGACCTCGGTCCGCTCCTTAGTGATGCTGGAAACAAGGATGCAGAAGATGATTAAACACCAGAAGTTCAGCATCACTTCAGAAAGATGTTCTTCGTCAGTCTGTCGGGTCTCACCACCAGTCTGTTGGAGACTAAGTGGACTTAATGGAAGACGACTGAGGAGGACAACAGATTATTTCATTTAATTTATTAAAAAGGACACATTAATCAATATTCTGTGAATATAAATGCACCGGAATTCGCACCACAGCTAAATTTATTAGTTATTGTTTATTATAAACAAATAAGACTTAAATTTGCAGAAAAGCCACAAAGCTTCTGGGAGAAGATCTTTTAGATGAATAATAACAAAAACGAAGCTTCAGTTCTGTGTTCACAAAACAGAAACATAGAACAGAAAACTGGACCTATGGTGAAAAACCAAGTTTTAAAGAACCAATAAAAACTCCGCTCAGTCCTGACCGTACCTGCCAAAAGCTCCGTACGTGTTGACGAGACGCAGCGGGTCGAAAGAGGTGTTCATCATCTGCCTGGAGCTCAACAGGTTCATGACCACGGGAACGCTCAGGTAACCAATGAGAAGAGCCAGAGAAACATTCAGCACCCGACGAATCAACATCCCTAACAACACAAAGAAACACGTCCTTACAGCCGTATACCTGGAGAGGAACCCTGGTTTTTCTGAGTCCTCCAGCCCAGCAGCCTGTGGAGTCAGGGTGAGGTGTTGGTCCAGACCAACCGTTTCCACCAGGAAGTTTCCAGAAGGTCTAAATCTACTTATCGCCACTTCTAAAGTACTCCAGCACAATAAATGTGGGTGCTGCCGTCTAGGTTAGAACCAATAATTGTAAATTTTAATCTTTCAACAGGTCACTTATTTGTTGAAAATTTGTATTTTGACCCAATGTTTCCATTAAAAATAATACAAATGAAGAGTGATTACCTTTGAGTTTAGTTTAAAGTTCAGGGTTCAATTTAAAACTTAAGACTTCTTTAAGGCCACTTGAAATTAAACTTCTCAATAAACACAAATTTACCAGCTATTGAAAATTTTACCCAAATGTTTATTTTAACACAAAACAACGAGCTGTGAGAAACATTTGGGAAATTATTTTAAAAATAAATAAATGTTCCCAATTATTTTATTATTTGAGATGAATTACAATCATCCTACTTACAATGTGTTAACATTTTAAGACCTCTAAAGACTGATTTAAGACATTTTTAGGCTAGTTAAGGCCTGATTTTTGGATCAATGAATTCAATGCCTTTCAAAACTTTTTAAGGATCCGCAGGAACCCTGTTAGAATCTGAGCACCTTTGGTGGGTTTGGGGGAGCGTCCAGCTGCGTGCTGACTCTGCACCTCCAGCACAGCGTCTTTAGCTGCAGACCCACAGCCGAACAAGAAACCCAGAGCCGAGTCATCAAAACAGGACAGACTGGGGACGATTGTGAGCCAGTTGAGAAAACTGAGGTTCCCGCTCACTATCAGGACCACCTGCAGGGACACAGAGAAACGGGGGCAAGAAGCTGCATCAGAAACAGATTCTCTCTCTCTCCCACGTTTGAACATGACTGGTTTTATTACCTGGAAAAGAATCTGAAGAGCTCCATTCACCATGCACATCCTCCTGCCCAGGAAGGTGAAGAGGGGGGCGATGAGCTCGATGAAATGGTTGGACAACGTCTCAAAGCGATGGACCCACCATGGAGAGCCATGCAGGTAGTACGACATGGGGTTAGGAACTGGCTGGGTCTGAAATGATGGATAAAACTTGAGTTAAAAGCAAAGATTTTCTGAACAGAAGACTTTGGAACAGTTCTCTGGGATGGATTGTAATTTATGGTGCCACACTTTAAGGAAAATATCAGACGACCTGCAGTCTGTCCCCCTGAGTACAGACAGGAGGAGACCTGAAGTCCCTCTGCAGGTCCACTCCTGTCCCCTCAGAGTCCAGAGCGTTAGTGACTGAAAGCAGGAAATCCAGACTGATCCCATCACACACAGCAAAGGACCGAGCAGCATGAAAACCTCAGAGATTCAAACCCACACCTCGTAGTGATAGTCCATGCAGGTCAGGTCTGTCCAGCATCTGTCACCTCGGATTTTAATAAGACCCTGAAAACAAAACAAAACATACATCTGAACCAGTGCCAGTGGACTTGTTGGGACATGATGAACTTTGGGGAGTTTTATGTTTGAGGATTGCATCACAAATCCAGAATATCAGCAAAGAACAGGAACTAATAAATGAATTAGAATATTTACAAATAATATCAAAACCAACAGTTATATATATATCAATGTAATTAAGAAATATTGCCTATTATAATAATAATTTAAAAGGTTAATTTAAACCTAACATTTTCTTTTTTACCTGGATTACTGAGATACTTCATTGCCTAAAAGACACAATGACAATAACCATATTTGTATGCTTAACTAAATACAAAGTTTATAAAAATCTTATCTTTTGCAGATTTAATACAGGGCTGTACAGTGTGACATACAGATATGTGCTATTAAAAAACTGTCTGCGCTATAAAAGAAAAAACTACGTAGCACTGGAGCGACAGCTTTGGAAGCTGCTGCTTTTTTTTACCTCGTTTTTAATGCAGGAAATTCCTGCATACAATAAATTCCAGCGATGTGTAATAATGTAGGCGTTAGATTCGGACTGTTTTTAGATGACAACCTGTACCGTATAAACCTGACCACCTCGGTCCATTCAGAAGACACGGAGGCAGAGAGAGAGATGAAACCCCCCCACCTCTGTACCTCCGAGCGAAGTAGAGACAGAACTCGTCATGATTTTTGAGACTTTACCTGTAGATCCCAAAAATAACTTAAATGCACCATCTGTGTTTTAACAAAACACCCAAAAAAAGGCAACAGGAGCTGCTCCAGCCGCAATAATTTCCTACTCCCTGCAGCTCTCCTCGCTCCGTCTCCTCACTGTCCCACAGACACACACACACACACACACGTTTGTTCTTCTATCCTCATGGGGACTTTGCATTGACTTCCATTCATTTACCAGTATTTTCTACAGCCTATCTGACCCTAAACCTAGTCCAAACTTTATACTTTATTCACCCCACGATGTGGACCGGGCTTTGGTCCACATGAGGAACAGTGGGTCCTCACCAGGCTGTGTTTACTGGGGAAATAGTCAAAAATTGTCCCCACCAGGTAGCAAAAACTGCTGTTTTCTACAGGATTCATGTCCTACTGAAGAGACCTGAGGCTGCAGAAGGGTCTGCACAGTGTTGAGTTTTGGGGGCTGAATTCACCTGTGTAGGGAAACCCCTCACCTCACAGTGAAGCTGGCCCTGGGGGTTGACCTCCTGACCTCCCCTGCAGCCCAGATATCAACATGGTTCCCCTAAAAGAAAACTTTATTCCCAAGTCTAAAACTCAAAGTCATAGACTAAACATTCCCCTGTTTGTGCAGTTTCCCAAGGACTTCCTGCTCTGCACCTGTCCTTTAAACAGAGAAAACTGTTATTCTGCTAAATGGTATGTTCTGTGATGTTCATTTCATATGCTCTAAAGTTTTGCTTTCATTTGTTCAACTCAAATGTGTTTGCTTAACTGTGTCACAAATTAATGCTTATAGTTTGATGTTATATCCTGCATCTTGCATAAGTGACTTAATCAGTAATAAATTAGTTTAGTCTTTGATTTGATAGATAATCATGTTTTAGAATCATATTTTAAGTTATGCTGTGTTGTTTAGTGTGAACTGAGTTATCCAGTAGAGGTTCCTGTGTGTGACCAGGTTCCACAAGGTCGCTCCCAGAAACACTGTTCTAGCTTCTCACAGACACAGACAAACACCTGACCATAACACCCTATGTTTTCATTTTCTTATATATTCTCAGTCTGAACTTCTGTTCTGAACTGCTCTGTTAGATCAGTCCTTGTTCTGCTTCGCTCCCTGTAGCCTGTGTTTGTGTTTTGCTGACTGAATACAGCCTCGCAGCTGTCCAGTCCTGCTTTAAGCTGATTTCACAAGAAGAAAACTAATTTTCTGGAATTACAATTTTTCCTTTTTGAGTTGTGTTGGAGCTGAAACGCTGACTCGCCTTGCTGAGAATATGGTCCTCCTCCACCAGAGACTCTGGTCTGCTATGTCGTTAGCTGCCCGTGTTTAACAGAGGTGACACGCAAAGTCCAGGCTTTTGACCCAACTGTCCATCCAGGTTGGAAGTCGACGCCTCACCTTGCCTGCTTGCTGTTCCCCCACTATCTGGAGACACAGTAAAACAGATGTGCTTCCTATCTGGCGTCAGCTGGTTCTCCAACCTGCAGCTCCATTCGAGCGCTCAGAAGCATGCTCACTGGACTAAAACATAACTTTAGTATCTTTGCTCTCCCATTATATATAAACCCATCTTATAAAACTCTTCTCCTACCTGTCTGTCTCTCTTTCCTCTCTTTCCCACTACAACACACACACATTCATAGTTTAAATACACACACATATGTACTAAACACACACATACACACACACTCTGGGTTTAAAGTTCAGAACCTTCGTTGAAGGGATTTTGTCCTGCGTGCTTAGAGATCATGTTGATTTATTGTTGATTGTTTAGTTTCAAGTTAGTCACCTGCCTTAAAAGCATGTAATACTTTACTAATCAATTATTTATTTGTCTTTTAGTTAGTTTTAAATAAACACCATGTTCAGAATGGTTTTTAACACCATCTTTCCTCGTTTATTATTACATTAATCAATTCACCAAACTTTCTTAAGAAAGATTTAAGTCTTTTTTTGTTGTTTGAAAGCTGTGTTGTTGTAGTGTGTACTCACAGCTCCCAGCATGATGCGCACAATGAGCCATCTGAAGGTCCAGATGCAGATCAGGGAAGGGGGGCACTTACGAGGAACCTGGGACAGAGTCCAGACTGGACACAAGAAAATGGCTAGAAAGCCTGTTTCCAACAGCTGGCTCTCCCACCCTGCACAAATAATTACACGATCCTTCAGAAAGAGCTTTCATACTTTGAGGTTCAGCAGAGAAAATCCATCGCAGCTTCAGGTGGGTCTGTGAGGGGGCTTCTCTATAATCCCACAGTCCAGTCAGGGATTACCTACTTTATTTACATTGTTTAGGGAAATACAAACTCCTGCCTTGCTTCTACTCCATCTCTTCTCTCGTAGCCCTGGTGGAGTTAGTCTGAAGCTCACTTACCAAAAGAGTACCTACAAAAAGGAAACAGAAACAACAGGGAACAAAAATATCAGAAATATAAAACTTCTTTAGCTTTAATAGATCAGTGAAAAGAAAATTAGTATTTTTTTCCTGGGTTGCCAACAAAATCTTGCTGAAAACATCTGGAGCTCAAGTGGAATTATTCCCGCCCTTACCCGGTGAATGTCTGGTCGCCTAGCAACTGTGACGACGCTAAACAGATGCAAAATTAGATCGAAATGAGAAAAATATCAATGTATTAGCATTATTAAAATCACAAAATTAACTTAAAGGCAATATTTGAAGAACTAATGGACCTGCTGTAGGTGCAGGTTTATTTCTCTAGCTCGTTTTCTTTGCTGACAAAAATAAGATTTAAAAACATGTCTAACATTACTAGCAAAAAAAATCTCCGGTCGACCCGCAATGCATTATGGGATATGATGGGCTGGGAAGGATCCATCGGACCAGTCCTACAATTCGGGGCAAAGGAAGGACGCATCGGAGGAGTCTTCGGTTTTGGACAGCCTCCGTTGCAGCGCTGTGACGTAGGCGGCCGACAAATTCGGTCTTG
Organism: Cynodonichthys magdalenae; assembly: GCA_031762555.1. Classification (NCBI taxonomy): domain Eukaryota; kingdom Metazoa; phylum Chordata; class Actinopteri; order Cyprinodontiformes; family Rivulidae; genus Cynodonichthys; species Cynodonichthys magdalenae. The sequence continues at coordinate 1,127,828 of JARVJO010000125.1, read as the reverse complement.
GGAGGATCCGGCCTCTCGTTTTGCACACAGACAACGTCTGAGAGTAAGCTAATGCTAATCTGGTAGTGAGTCGAGTGTAAAAGTATATAATGTTGATTAAATAAGGTTTAGTAATATATATGTTATGTGTGTTTCAGATGAATCTCCTGCAAAATAAGCTCCACAAACCTACAGTCTAGATGTGTGGGATTATTGTTCCTGGTTTTTACAAACATGCAGTATTTCCAGAACTTAAAGATGTTGGATAATAAATATATTTAAAAATCACTTGACTTTGTTTTTTACAGATAAAGCAATATGACAAGGTGCAGGTTAAAACTGCAAAAGAAATCACGCAGAGCTGTCGTCACAGAAACATAGCTTCACCAAGCAGCTGTAGATTTGAAAACATTCAGTTTAACTTTGGTCCTAAATCATGAAGTTTTGTGTTGAATTCATAACAACTAGTATAAATTGGTCCCTATGAATCTTTACAAGTTCTAATATAATTTCAGTGGCAAGACTTTGGTAAGTGAAATTATGATTATAGTTTATGAATTATGAAGTTGTTGTTTATCGGACGCAACCAGTGACTCCACCCCCAACCAATCAGTGACCGACAGTGTTCTGACGTCATGTTTTCAGGCCAGTAGACGGTACAGTTAGAACCTCAATGGAGTTGGTATTAAAAAGAGGGTCGGTTCCATGAATCCTGGATAATGGAAAAGGTGTGGAACCGTGCAGAGCCGAGCCGAACCGTGCTATAGAGGCACTAGTGGAAAAGGGGCCTTATTATGATTACTTTTAAAAAGGTTTTATTTAACTGGAGGCCACAAACGGGCTCCGCCCACACCAAGGCTGGGGATGCTGGGATTGGTTCATTGACCTGCAGACTGTAGTTGTTACAGATTCAAATATTTAACTTTGTAGCAGCTTTTTCAGGAAGTTGCATTCAAAGTTTTGTAGCTTTATTGTTTTCTTTAATGTGCCAAAAACAAATTAATGTATAAAATTGACCAAACGACCGGTGTAAAACAAAACAGGATGGATCTGAACCAGCAGCGGATCTGCTCGGTTTTCAGTCTGTTGTCAGCTGTCGTTGAGCTACGATTGTGTTTCTGCTCCAGCACAAATTTGTTCATCGTGTTTTTTCCTGTAACTCTAAAGGAACCTGGTTTGTGCAGATTTTAGTGGAAACATTTCATGGCCAACTGATTTCTCTGCTGTAGGACACGTTTCACCCTGCAGGTTCCAGGAGGTGAAAATGATCAGGGAGCAGGGAAGTTGTAGGTTTAAGTGAAAATTGCTTGTTCCTCATCTCCATCTTCTACTGATCCTTATGTGGGCCACAGAGGAAACGGGTACAGCAGACAAACCCAGACCTCTCCTGTCCTTCTCCTCCTCTCCAGCTCCACCTGGGGATCCCAAGGTGTTCCCAGACCAGACAAGATACATAATCTCTCCAGAGAGTTCTGGGTCTGCCTCAGGATCTCTTCCCAGTGGAACATACCCGGAACACGTCATTCTTAAGGATATTGTGCTTTAAGCATTACTGACAGTTGTGGTTTTGGTTCTGAGGGTTAGATTGGGGGTTGTAGGTTTAGAAGAGTGATTCAAATGGTTCACGGTTTGGTCTCTCCATCCCTGGGGGGTCAGATGATATTCAGCTGCTCCATTTAGCTTCTGAAAACTTTCTTTGACTTGCAGACTTTCAAAATGGCTGCCACAACTTCCAAGAATTTCAGATAAACTTTCTGTTGAAATGTGTTTCTTTGAAATATTTTATATTTCTGAATATTGTTGGGTTTTTGGTTTTTTTTGCCTCAATGACACAGTTCAGCTTTGAACAAACTTTTCAAAATGATTCAAAGACAATGAGTGTGCACAAACTCACCACAGCTGTCCCACGTTGACCAGAGAGTGGTAAAGCAGCCACAGTGTGACCATGATCAACATGTTAGCTGTTCCAGTCACCAGGACAAACAATGATAATGCCACTCCCACCAGGGCAATGCCATCCAGGTTGGCGTCCATGTGGCTCCAGTCCAAGAACCAGAGAATGGAGGGTGTGTACGCCAAGGCAGCCATGCCGATCTTCCCGCCCACGTAGCGTTTCACACTGTTAAGGTAGTTCTTACAGGGCATGAGGCCGTTCTCACCAATCAGCTGCTTGTTCTGATTGTAGGCAACACTGAAGGCCACAACTACAACAAAACACAAGACAAGAGACAAAGATGCAAATAACGCCATCATTGACTTTATTTACTTTCCACTAGAAGAGCAGAAAACGTGGCTACATCATTCATTAAAACTTGCATCGATGTCAAACTCTTTATGCTCCATCTCCTCCTGCAAAACTCATCTAATTCAGTCCACTTCTGTCCTCACAGCTTTTAGTCGGAGAAAAACTTTACCTTTTCGCTACGACTCTACAAACAGGAAGTATTTTACTGACTGAATATTCAGTCTGTCCAAGATAAACTCACCACTGTCAACTAAACATGAGTGCTGATTTTGTCAGGTGATATAAAAAATAGGTAAAAAAAACATGTGACATATGTAATACAGCTTTAAACAGAAAAGAAAAACTAAAATTTAAACAGTTAAAACTTACACCGGAGCATCAGCCCAGTCAATTTTACTTCAGTTCATACCTTCAGACATGACCCTCAGCAGGGAGGGGAGGGGGATTAATCTGCATGAGAACGCCACACGGTCCTGAGAAAACTCTCTGATTGGTAGTGATGAGCATCTGACCCCGACGCCTTGATACAAGCTGCCACCTCAACGCTACATGTTCTCTGAACCACTGTGGTGCAGGAGGAGACCAGTGAGCCATGATGTCTGCAGCAGTCACTGCTTTGTCTCCTGACTGAATCACGTGACCAGTTCAAACCTCAGTACTGCTTCATAACGGGACATTTTGCTGCTTCAGCAGGTTTGTTGGTGTGTAAAAGCACTATAATGACCCAAAATACTGTAGAGTGAGTGCTCTGGTGAGAGGCTGTGGTAGCTCTGTATGAAGCACAGATTAGAAATGGAGGAAACAAAAAAAGACATATCGCACCTGATATTATCATCGCAATATTTACAAATATTATACCCATCATTGCAACATTTTCTAACACAGTGCAGCCCTAACTAATTTATTGATTAAATGGTTTAATTATCCATCCATTATCTATACCCGTTTTTTTTCTTTTTTAGGGTCACGGGGGTCACTGGTGCTCAGATTACAGGTCCATCACAGGGACACATATAGAGACAAACGAGAGACAAACATTAGAGACAAACGAGACAAACATTCACTCTCTCACTCACACCTAAAGACAATTTAGAGTCATCAATTAACCTGACAGTCATGTTTTTGGTGTGTGGGAGGAAGCCGGAGTACCCGGAGAGAACCCACGCATGCACCAAGAGAACATGCAAACTCTACTTTGATAGATTTGATCTGGAGACCTTCTTGCTGAGAGGCGACAGCTCTACCAACTGAGCTGGTTTAATTATCCGTCCGTCCATTTTCTTCCGCTTATCCGAGGTCGGGTCGCGGGGGCAGCAGCCTAAGCAGAGAGACCCAGACTTCCCT
>JARVJO010000125.1:1071488-1088019 GCA_031762555.1 Cynodonichthys magdalenae | reverse complement strand
AGAGCAGAAGTTTTGAGTGCGAGCATTTTAGGTTTTGAGAACAAATACATAAAGTTTTGAGAGCAAATACATATACTACTGCTCTCAAATTGAAAATATACGAACAAATACATAAAGTTTTAAGAGCAAATACATATACTCCTGCTCTCAAATTGAAAATATACGCTCTTGAATAAAGTCATCATAAATCTTCCATATAATTCCTTCAGAGCAGCAACAAGCCACACACAGTGAGCAGAGCGTCTTAAATTCCCCATCTAAATAATGAATTCATTTCAATGAAAGGGAGCACTGATCGATGAACCTCACTCCCACCCCTCCCCATTCTGAAGCCAGATGGTGAGGGAGCCAATCAGGTGCTCATATCCTCTCTGACCCTCCTCCTCCTCCTCCTCTTCATGCTCTTATAGTCTGGGAGCATCGGCATCACAACACACACCATGAGAGCAGCTCACGAGACGAGTCCCCGCTGGAAACCCTTCTCCACTGATGGACACAGAAAATAAAAGGTGAGAGCTTTCTCTTTGGGAATTTTAGTCTTTTAACCATTTTGTCTTTCTTCAGTAAATGTTTGAGTCAGTAAACCAGTTGCCCAGTGATGTGTTGTTCTGCTCCTTCTTCTCATCTCCCGCTCTATTGTCAGCTCATTTCACTTCGTCTTCCCAGCTGCAGGCACATGCTGACAGCGAGTCCTGAAAGCGGCGTCACAGAAACCCCCCCGATTACGTCACGGCAGCCTTTTTCAGACACACTCTGAAAGGACCTAAACAGACGTAACCTCTTCTGCTCATTTATCCAAAGACAGAAGCTCCGGGATGGGCTGCTCCTCGGGTCGTCAGCCCCCAGCTTCTGTCCTTCACCCGGACCTGGACTTTGGCAACACCTTACCTCAGGACTGTGACAACCAGAACCAGAGTCTGAATGGCTGTGGAGACGGTGGTGACGAGGAGGAAAGCCTTGGAACAGGGGAGCCCAAACCTCCAGAGTCTCTTCCCACACTTGAGAGGCTTGCCCAGGCCACAGGCGGGACAGAAAAGTCCTGGTACCGCTGTGTGTTCCCCTTTGGGGTGATCTCTCTTGTGATTGGCATGGCGGGCACTGGGGTTACGTTCACTTTCAACACCCTACTTCAGACCAAAGTGGTGTCGGTGGCTCTGCTGTGTGTCGGTGTGGTGATGCTACTGGTGGCAGCGGTTTGTTGGAGGGCCCACAGAGTGAGGAGAAGGAAGAAAAAAGAAGGAGGGTTTTTCTCTGTTGACCAGGGTACTTTGTGATGGAGGGATAACTTTTTACCTTTTAGGATGGACTCAACCAAACTGGTTTAAAAAGAACAAAAGAATGGGATGGCTTTTTGCACTGACTGAGGAAGACTTGGGTGATACTGTTATTATGACAAGGTGACTTGGTAAGACCTCGACAGATTCCACGAGGTTCATATTCAGAAAACACTTCAGTAAATGAAAGTAGAAGTGAAGAAATACATATCACCTGCAGCTTTTAAACTGAAATCAGCTTTTGTTGAGCAATGACAAAGTTGTAGCCATTGTGGTGAAACCTTGAAAATGATGTGTCACATTCAGATATGGGTTGTAAATGACTCTTAACTATAATCAGCTGAAATATGCTGGACTCCAACAGTAAATCCTTTGTAGATGTACGGCCATTAAATACATTCAAAATGTTTAATTAAATTTGCCCAATGGTTCATGAGATATTTTGCTAACTAACAAATAAGGACACCTCCAACCATTAGCACTGAAGCTTTAAGGTAAGGTGAAATTTATTTATATAGCACTTTTCAGCAGCAAGGCGATACAAAGTGCTTTAAAGCATTAAGTGGTCTACGAGGACCACTTGGAGTATGTAAGGAGCTCAACTACTGCCACCCAAACAAAACATCTGTTCGATTCACTGATATATTATCATTTTTGTGTTTTCTAAAATCAGAAAGCTGCTGTCATACTGAACTGAGTTGATCTAGAAGTGAATCGGTTGTAAACCCAATGTTTGTTTCAATGATGAAAGATTGTTCTAAAAGACACACAAAGCTCATTTAAATGCATAATAGCTCATTTTGAACAGACATCTTGTGCAGTCTGTTAGTGCTCACAATAAGTGTTGGTGGTCAATGTCTAAAACACCAAATTGTAGGTCAGTATCAGTAAAAACTGTTTCTTGTGCTTTTTAAGGTGAGGTATATTTGGCAGCCATCTTGATTTGGATTGACTTTAAAAGTTGTAGATGTCCATCCAGTGATTACGTTCTGAGTATTTCGTTAAAATGTGTTAAAGAGTTCATAAGATATGTTGCTAATAGACAAAAACACACTGAACTTTCATTGTAGTAATGAGTTTAGTTGGCGATCCAGTTAAGAGCAAAGCCAAGAACACATAGGGTTCTGCTCCTCAGACAGCTCAGGAATGATTCTTTAGTCACTCGTTTCCCACTTTCTGCTACATGACTGAAAGAAGTAACTTGGTAAATGCAACAGCCAGGGCGCCTGCAGGATTTCATTGGAGGGTACGCACAAACCCATCTATCTGACGCACACAAATTCATGCCACATGGGCACGATGCGCGTGGCACAAAAACAGCAAATTGGCACCTCGCCAAGTCCTGACCAACACAACATGCCACAGGAGCGCGATGCGCATCAGGCCCACAGGCCCAAAGCGTCCACACATTCGACCCGCTTTTGACTCGTCACATTACGAAAAGTCAAAAAGAGAAAAAAAAACAATCAACAAATGTTAGTTATTTAGTGGCTGCAGTTTGCAACATTACATCCTTATTTCTGTCTGCGTCCTTTGCAGGAAGAAAAGAGAAGAAAGAAAAGGCAGCAGCATCAGATCAGTCACAACGCGCTGCGGCCACTGTGTTTAAAACTATTATTAAATAAAAAAGGGGACAAATATGGATTTGCTTTATGCAGACTGTAGTGGAAATTATGTCAAAATGCAACAAAACAGAGAGTGGGAAAAGGGTGAGGTCAGTGAAAGGTGATTCAGACTTATTTTTCTTTTTTTTTTTTGAAGGGGAACAAGACGTGAAGCGACGCTGTTAAAGTGAATCACTCTAGAAACCTTTCAGAAACCTGCCTGTCAATCTATGGACACATTTTTCTCAAACCCAAAGATCACCGCCTGACTGATCAGTCAGTAACCAGGTGGTTAATAGTTACCTGTGACTGAGGTGTAGCTGCAGAGGTGAAGGCAGAGAGAAGCTAACTTTGTCCGCGGGAGGAGAGATTTCCTGGCTCAGGTTCTGTCAGGTACATCCAGAGGACGAGGCAAAGCCGCTGCACTTTATTTCTACTCTTTCGTAAACGTTTCGACAGGATTTAACCATTTTAAAGTCTGTTCACTCATGTTTAGTTAGCTTCACCGCACTGTTACGTTAAGGAAAAAGCGCCAGGGCAGCCGCCAATTACTTTAGTTTTGGACGCATGCACCCACCCCCACAGACGCACACAGATGAATGTATATGAAGTTCTGACAAAAAAAGACAATTTTTTATTTTATTTTGTCCACCATTTTGCCTAATTATATATATAAAAAACTTTTATAACTCAAAAGAAAATCTCAAGGTACGCACAGTGCGTACAGCCGTACAGCTGCAGGCGCCACTGGCAACAGCTAAATTAGCTCATTCAGAGAGCATGAGTTACAAAAAAATGAAGCATCAAACAAGCTGTTAATTGCTAGCGTTTGTACTTGAGCTCAACAGGTTACCTGTGTGACTGCTTTACTGAGGAGCAGCAAGTTCTGTTTTTAGCCCTTTGGAAAGAAGTGAAATGAAAGAGGAGCTCATTTGGGCCACTTTGCTTTAGAGCTAAATGAAACACAATTTTCCCCTCACTACATAAACGGTGCTTTGTGGCACAAAAGATTTGAAGTCTTCAGCTGCTTGAGTGCAGCAGCTCATTAGGTGAAGGATAGACCGTAGGTCAGGGGATTATGGAGCAGAAATCACAGAGTCCTGCAGAGCATGCTGTCCTACTCAGCAAGTGGAACCATGATGAAAGATTCTACATGTTCAAATCTCTCACTTTTCTGTCTACAGTTGAGTTAAGATTATTTGGGTCCAAGTGTTAAAGGAATGGTCAAGTGATGTCTGAAGGGATTTTCTATCAGAGTTGTCAGTAGTTAGTGCTTTATCAGCCATGACATCAGTCATGAAGTATGAGAAAAGGATAAAAGTCTTCATCAAGGCTAAGCTACTAGCAAGCTAAATGAGAGTTTCTTTATTATTTTTCTTCAGGCATCTAAAACAAGTCTTTTTTACAAGGCAACATAGTGGTGTGGAAGAACCTTACATTATGTAATATTAAACCTCTACATGTCTGTATAGCATGTTGCTGTTGAATGTCGATGGTGCTGAGACTGCTGAATGTATTAGTCTGCTGGGGGTTGAGTAAACGTTTGGACTGACCAGATGATCTGGACTGAAATGTTCTTAAACCTCAGCATTAGCTGCTGAATGGTCTCTGCAGACATGTATTAGTAAAAAGAACATTGTTCAGCTGAGAAAACAGCAACACACTAAACAAACAGTCCTGCGCAAAACTTTAATATTACCTAGGGCAGCTTTCACACCAATATGTTGGTGTTGAGTTATTTTGTAAGTCTATAAAACAATAAACAGGCCCATGGTTAGCCAGCCTGGACAGACTTTATATTCTGTGAATAATGTCACAGCTGATTTGACAGAATATCACCTTCTTTCTTTGTTGAATCCTACTTTTGTGGTAAATGATTTTAAAGACTGCATTTTTAGCACCTGCAAATGAAATACCAGCATATTATATGTTGTTAATGATTTATGTTAAACAAATCTCATTACAGAGACAAGTCTCACTGAACACAGTCCAAATCAAGTGTTCTCGGTCAGATGATTTTTCCAGCGCTTTGCATCAGGCTGAGATAAACCTCAACAATACCTGGCAATGGAAGTGACTTGTTTTCCCATTCTTCAGGAAAGCACTTATTGTTGAAAGGATAATGCATGTGAGACATTAAATGCACCTCAGTCTCTCCGAACACAGGCTTAAGTAGATTAAACTCGTTTCATTTGTTAATGTAGATTAATAAAGTTACCTGTGGTGAAAACCTGTTCAGATAAACTTGTTCCAGTATTGATCTTTCTAACATTTTTATGCTGTGACATCAGTCATACAGCTCAGCTGGAAAAAAGAGCAGAAGTCTTCCTCCAGGCTAGGCTAATGACTAGCCTCAATAAAAACAGGTTCTCATCAGGCTAGGCTAATGACTAGCCTGACGAGAACCTGTTTTTATTGTTTTTCAAACTTATAACACAAGTTTATCTGAAAAACACCATACCAGTGTGAAAAAATGTTACAATAGCAAATATTAAACTGTCAGTGTGTCACTGCTTTTCTGAATGTCTGTGTTAAGTGAATGTTTGTGTGCTGAGTGTGGCCAGTCTGTTAGCTTATGTAGGCTGATGGTGCTGAGGCTGCAGAAATTTGGTGTCCAAAAGTTTACCTTATCGCTGCCAGACTGACACATTGAGCAGCCTCATCACCATCTGTATAAGCTCAGTGTGTATGTTTCACACACATGTATTCACATAACATGCATGTTGTTTGGTTGATTAAACAGTGACAAATTCAACTAACAGTGTTCTGCAAAAGTGAAAAGGTTTAATATTAGCTAATGTAACGTTCTTTTACACTGAGTTCTTTTTGAGAACATAAAACCAAAAGGAACCATGTCTTGATTGGGCTAGCTATTAGCTTAGCATGGACAAAGACTTGTGCATTTTTCCACTAATCTTCATGCTCTATGACTGACATCATGGTTGATGAGGTACCTATTACTGAAAGCAACAGACCGTCAGACAATTCATTTAAATCCCTTTTGTAAAATCTGTAGCTCAGATTATCTGGGTGCTTTCCTATTTCTTTCCATGTCACCAAGTAGTATTTACCTTAAAAGATCTAATTTAATAGAAATTAATTTTGGCTCAAGTTCTCAGTGTTGTTTGAGGACAAAGTGAAAACTTTTCCCCCCATTGATTTTTACATTACCAAAAATCCCTAACATGTATTCAGTAATTGTAAATTTTGGAGGGTTTATGACGTATTCAGGAAAAAAAAGTAAAACCCAACAAACATGTAGCATGTTAGCTAACAGATTAGTTATGATGGTAACTAGTCTTTATTAACCGTTATTGGAAGTTGAAGTTAACCCAGCAGTATCGTGTCAGCTCTAATAATGTGTTTTATTGATGTTATAACCGTCACTTTGATAAAATGTTTACTGGAAATTTGTGGTTGTCAGACTTTTGCATAGAATTACGACCACCAAAAGAGAAGCAGCTATCAAAGTGTATGTATGTGGAAATTTGTGTGTGTGTGTGTGTGTGTGAGCTCTTTTGTCTTCTCACCAAACGCCTATAGAATTTCATTTCACTGGTTTCTTTCATTATTTGCCTACAAAACCAGTGAAGATCGAACATAAATCTACTAGCTGTGTAAATTCAGTACTTGTGCACAAGAATTTTTATGTCTTTTTTTTACAAATTACATATAAATACTATAAGTGTTGTGTCTCAGAGTGCAGTGACATTTATGAAAGTACAACTAACAGTGTGTCTTAATAATGTCCATGTACAGAGTGTAAAACTACGTATTTTCAATTTTGAGTCAACAGGGCCTTAGTCTCAGAAGTGTAGAGAATCTATTTTAAAGACTTGTCTAAACTCTGGTTTTTATCTCAGTACAGCCAGCTGTCTGGTTGTAATTGTAAGGAATGTAAAGGAAATGTTTCATTCCAAAATTATTACTATTTAAATTACCAGCCACTCATAACCCAAACATCTTCCTTCAAGTCGAGTGCAACATAAAAGTGAAAAGCTCAGCATTTTCTCTGTTTTAACCAAAGGTCATCTTGTGGGGAAAAATAATGCACCTGTAATACTTTGGTCCAGCTTTGTAAAAAAAACACTACGGGCAATCTAATGTGATATAATAAGATCTCACCTGATCAGTTAGTGCTTGAAGCAAGAGTTGAGGATGACTCTCAGCTACTACCACACTAAACTTTAGCTCAATATCTGCAAGATTAGCTGAGTTGTAGCCTTTTTTCTGTTGGCTAATGTCAGTTAGTTAAACTGGATTCTCTTCAAAAGTTAATCAATTGTAGCTGTTTTATTAAACATTAAATAACGTTCAGTCGTTCATGAGATATTTTGCTAACCAACTAACAGGACTGACACCAAGAGTTGTTACCAAAGCTTGAAACAAAACTTTGAAGCGATGTGTAGCACCCAGAGGATCTGTCACAGCTGACTGTAAACATGAACCACAACAGGTTTTAGCTCTGTACCAGTGCACGTTTCAGTTATTGTGTGTGTAAAACCATTACCCACTGGAAATATTTTGCTAACAGACTAGTAAACTCACACATGTACACAAAAATAGGCAAAACCATTATCGCCTGCCAACGAAAGGTTAATTATTCTAATTATTCCATTATTTTAATATACTAATTATTCATTTTAAAGAACAAGTTTTTTACATTTTGGTTTTGAAATGAAACAGTTGCTTCAGTAGTTGCATGGTGAAGCGTGTCTCTGAGTGCCTTTTCCTTTTTTCTGAATATTTCTACGTGAGGTGCAGTTAATGTAAGCTGTGAACACCGACTGATCCCAGAGAGAGAGCGAGGCAATAATCCAGCAGTTTAAAGTCAGGTTCAGTCTGTGGAAGCACTCTGGTCTGCATGAAGTTCTCTTTTGTCACAATGTAACATTTTTCTATTGTATTGAAGATACTAAAATATTTGTCAAGGTTTTTTTCCTTTGCCTCTCCGAAACATCTGTAAGGTTTGTACTTTTTTCTTGTTTGCCGTTTTAAAAAACACTGAATTAAAGCAAAGGTTAACTTTTGGAAACAAATCTCAGTGGTTATTTCTATCAACACCATTCTGGAAAATGCAGCAGACTTTTCAATTAGTGTTGTTGTGAAGTTACGCCACATTTTCTTTACTGATTGTATGGAGGCAGCATCAGTGGTGGTTCCAATCAACCAATTCTTTTCATTTTCAACAGCAGCTGTCACCAACTCGTCTCATTACTTCCTAAATTGGTATTTAAAATACACATTATGCTTGTCTTAATTTAGAATGCCTATAAAGAAAACTGAAACCTCATAAAAAGTGTTGAAAGAACATTTGGATTCATGTAATGAGGCGACTCAGTGCAGCACCCAAACCAATAAAAAAACAATTGATTTTTAGGAATTAACCCAACTCACATCTTAACTACATCTCCTCAGAGTCGACAAACCCAGATCACTGAAACCCAGATGTCTGAATGGCCACTGGCAGATTTGTGGCAGCCATCTTGTGAGGGGCTACATGTCTCACTCTGTTCTGATCAGACTTAAAATGCGTTGGGTCGTGTTTTTACACATCTTTTTACTGGAAGAATAACTTCACAGTTAAATTGTTACATGTAAATAAATAAAAAAAAAAAACATCAATAAATCAGGTTTAGCTCCAGTATCAACACTTGTAGTTGCATTTTTTTATTTAACATCTTATTGCAGCATAAATTTCAACAGCTAAGTTGCTAAACTTACGTTTTAAAACAAATTCTTCAGTCCATGATGAATTTCCAAACTACACTGACTTGTTAAAAAAATAAAAACTCTAAAAAGTCTAACATCGTGTTCAGACGCTCCTTACATCCAGAAAACAGAGGAGACTCATATTTCTGTGGATTCAGCTCAGATTCATGACTTTGTGGGTTAAAATTGTTGACAGAAAAACTTTGCGTGGCTGCAGCACGTTCTCACTGCAGGTGAAAAATGTGCGTATATTTATGCACCATTTCACACAACATGTGCGCAGAACCTGGCGCACGCAACTTTTTTATGCGTACGCACCGTTTATACATGAGGGCCCTGGCGCTACATAAATAAACTGAACTTAGGCTCTGGAGCCCAACGCATGCAGGGCTGGACTATCCTCTAGTCTGGCATTGCCCAGAGAGCAAAGCAGCAGACAGGTGTGTGATTACTCTAAAGTTCTGTCTGAGACCCTCGGTGTTGGGTTTCTCCCTCTCTCTCTAGCTTCGAGCTGCAGGAAGGTTCTGATTGACGTCTGTGCTTTTGCACCGAACAACAGTTCAGGGTACCCAGCCGGCCTTCTTCTGTCTCTGGATGGATTTTTATCAAACCTGAAGCCCTGTGTCTTAAGGGGAAAGAACTACAAATGTCTTAACTTGTTTTGTCTTGTCAAAATGAATGTTACATTGGATTTAGACAGTACCTTTCCATACAACTGTTCAGAATAAACCAAAGAATTAAAATGATTTAACTTTAAATAAGTCCCATCAGCGTGGCCAGTATGTCTGATTAATACTCCCCACTATTAGTCACTCACAGCTCAGCAGAAAGTGCTGCAGCGCGCTTCATAGATTTTCATCAATAATTCTGAGCTCTTTTGTAAACGCAGCTGTTTAGTTGGAATATTCAAATGAGCAAACAACTTGAATGTGCCAACGCTTTTTCCTCTTCCTGCTCCTCCTCATCCGCCGAATCCATAATGGATCGTGCCTCTCCTCTTCGTCTACCCTGAACAGAGCTAAAAATAGCTCAGTATGATGTCAAAAGCATGTGTAACCAGCAGCGAGAGAGGGTGGACCACAGGTTGAGAGGAAAATGTGTGAAAGACTAAGTGGGAAGGTGGTTTTATTAAACTCCCGTTTTACCACAATATCCAATAGATGAGCACAGACTGTTTTTAGTGTGAAGAAAGATTCCTGTAAATAGTGTTTGCTCCTTGTAAACATTTACCTCTTTGTTCAATACATGCATTCCAAATTGTTATGCAAATAGCATTTTCCTCTGATTTTTCTCGTCAGTACAAATGACAGTCATCAACCATTAGAGTGTACGTCAAATGTTAGTGAAAAAAACTTCCAATGATGACAGCATATTTTTCTAAATTAAAACCTAAGAATGCACTGTTCCAAATTATTACACATAACAGAGTTTTCAAACATTTGATGGGCTGTAAAGAACTGAAAATGGTCATTTGTTGATCTTGTAGCAGCAGGAGGTGATATTTATCATCCTGTTTACTTTGTCTTGTGGGGTACCTCAAGGTTCAGTCTTGGGCCTGATCCTTTTTGAAATTGTATTTATAGCCTTTAGGGCAGAAGTTCTCAAACTGGGGTCTCAGGCAATGTAGTATTCTCCTCCTTTGCTTTTTAAATCACATGAGCTGTTTACAGCACTTCCTGAGTTGGATTACGTTTTCACGTTGAAAGCAGAAACTATCACAAGATTTTTTTCACGCTAGTACACACAACATGCGATGACGTCATTTCCCCGAGACATGTACTTTCACATTTGACGGACAAAGCCACACTTTGCTCTCTTGATTTATTTGCTTTAAATGCTTATTTACACAAACCAAACACCACAGAGCTTTCACAGATATAATTATGGATCCACAAATATTCAGAACTAGAAGGTTTTATTCTTGGTGCGAAGTTTTGAGCTTATATATACTGTGCCATCTGGTGAGGAGTTTCATGGAGTTTTCAACCGACAGCGAAGATGAAGATGGACTTTATTGAAGTAATTGATCTGTTCCATGACTTGTAAGTACATATTTCTAAAATATGACTTTGTTTTTGAGTTACAACTAAAATATTTCACACCAAACATGCATCGTATTTTATTATTTTTGGACTGAAAAACACGTATGTAATTTCTGTGCTGCTGCTAATTATGAGGAGGAGAAGGATGAAGATGAGCGGGAGAAGAAGGAAGAGGAGAAGAAAGATGAGGAGAAAAGGAGGAGGAGAAATATGATGAGGAGGCTGTTGTGGATGAAGAAACTGAGGCTGCTCCACCAGGGCACCTTTTGTGGAGGGAGGCAGAAGGACAGAGAAGAGCTGGAGGAGTCAGTTTCCAACAAAATAAGGAAAGTGCTCCAGTTCAGTGATCAAGTTAGCTGGAAAATGAGCAAAGTTTTTAGAGCAGATCTCACACAAGGAGGTATTTCTCAAAGCAAAACTGTTGAGAGATATTTTCAAGAGTAAACAGTCTAAGTTACTTGGGGAATAAACTTGTTAGACATTCTGGTTGTTTTAGGATATGATGGAACAATATTTATAATTTCAAAGTGAAGCACATTGTTTCTGCAATAATTATTGCATATGATATTTTAGTTTAAACATTATTTATTTTGGCATATAAATATTGATGCTTGTCACATTCAGAAAACAACATTTTTATCAGGAAAACAGTTTAGTTACAATAATAGCCTCTCAGCCCTGGAAATAGGACGGTGGTCTAATGTGAAGGGGTTCAGGCATATCAGGGGTTATACACTGAAAGGCTCTAGTCTCCATCACCCAGGCTGCTGCTCTTTTACAGGTGGAATATGGGTCCAGGATGTCAAAGGTTGACTCTAAATAAACTTTTGTTCCTGTACCATCATTATGAATCAGGTTTGTTTTTCTGCATTAGGATCAGGATAGAACATCAGAAACAGCTGACATGGGTACATGTCCCCTAGAGGCACTTCACTGAAGCTTTGAACACACAAAATTAACAAGACAGAACTCTATGTGAACTGTCGCTGATGTCCCCCGTTGCCATTCAGTAGTGACCAACTGTTTGTTTTGTTGGAATAATCACAGACCTTCATTATTTAAATCACCTCATAAGGTGAACAGACAGATGGAGGGATGGATGGGGTGGTAAAGTGATCTTGTCAAACTACTACACACAGGTCTCCCTGATGGTTCACACAAAATTTAGCACAGATCTGGGGTCGGATTTATAAATCTTCTGTACGCAAAAAAACGAGCCACTTGGGCCACTTTTCAGGTAAAGGTTGTGATTTTAAAAATCCAAACTTGACATGAAAATGTGTGGCCCCTCCCCCAGCTCTGACCCATGCTACGCTCATTTTGGAGACGGGAAGCTGGAGACACAGATGGTGAAGAGAGGAATTATAGCCTGATCACTGTCAGATATTTAATTTAACTTCATAATTAAACTTAGATTTTAGATCAACTTTATCAGAAGCTTTCTTAATAGTATTATTTATGTTTCTGCTGCTGAACCATGAGGACTTTTGAAATAAAAAAAGACCAACTTAAATCTAAAAGTTCATGCATCTCCATCCTTCTCTCTCCTGGCTGCCCTCCTCCTCAGAAGACCCCCACAGACCCAAAGATAAATTTCAACAGGAAGCCCAACAGCAATAAGATTTACTTTATAAAGTCCGTATTCCTCAGCGCAAAGCAGGAGGAAACATAGTGGAGTGGTGAACGTAGGTGAAAAACTGGGCAATGGTTTGAAGCTGAGTTTTTGAAAAGATCCATGAGATCGTTTTAAACCTGTGTAAATTACAACATGTTGATTTGAGCAGTGGTCAGCACCTGTCCTCCTCCAGACGCAGAGTGTATGTCTGAACCGACCAATCGCTTTTTTTGACACTGGTCAGCTGACTCATTTAAATAAACCTTAACATTCATGAGTTACTTTGCATTGACTGTTTATGGTTGAGTGTGGGGGTGTAGAGGGCAGAACCTGAGGAGGGACCGTGTGCGCAAACTCTGACATCCAGCTGTGATCTATAAAGAAAAATTGCTTGAAGGTGTGAATTTTTTTTTGGCGTACGCCATTATCGCCTTTTGGCCATACGTTCACTTTTAGTATGGTTTCCACGCAATCCTTTATAAATGAGGCCCCAGATCAGGCATGTGTGATTTAGAGCTAACCATGTGCAAACGGTGAGATATCAGCATTCGCCACTCTGCCCACCCACACCATCCCTCCACCAGTGTTGAGAGAAGCAAGCAGCCTGTGAAGTCTGCATGTTCACAGCTGTAGGGGCAGTTAGCTCAGATACATGTGTAAGAAAAGAGACAAATTG
The DNA here is from genome assembly GCA_031762555.1 of Cynodonichthys magdalenae. Taxonomy (NCBI): domain Eukaryota; kingdom Metazoa; phylum Chordata; class Actinopteri; order Cyprinodontiformes; family Rivulidae; genus Cynodonichthys; species Cynodonichthys magdalenae. The sequence continues at coordinate 1,075,096 of JARVJO010000125.1, read as the reverse complement.
GCAGCTTTGATTCAAAATGGCCGACTTCCTCTGGAGTTTGGACCATGACTCCAAGAGACTTTTGTAGGTCCTGAGACATTAAACGTGTTCCTTATTTCATGATTTTAGGTCAAAGCATGGCTTGGGGCTGATTTTTTAAAAATAATTGTAGGGAGTGCTGTGAAGGAATTAGGCCATGCCCCCCCAAATATAACAAATATAAGGGGCGGTGGAGTTGCTCTACCTGTTAAAAAAAATATATTTTTAAATAATTTAAAAAATGTCTATTATGGAAATATTTACAATTTAAATAATAAATAATAATTCTAAAATCATAGTAATAAGTTGTGTATATCAATCCCCAGAATCAAACATACATATTCAGTTATTTTGTGAAGAGATTTTAATATTGACATGGGAAGTAAAACAGAATCAAATAATATTGGTACATTTATAAACCCGATGCACAGTTTAAATCTTTATCTGCTGATATCAAAACCTACCAGAATCACAACTCACAGTGCTACAATAACTGACAGCATTTTTACAAATATAACAAATGGAGAAGTGATAGGTGGTATTTTAACAACTGATGTGAGTGATCACTTACCCTGGAGGGGCGTGGTTGGGAGGAATGGCCCCCTCGATATGAACCCGAGCGGTGTTTTGTTGTTGGACTTCTGTGCTCGTCATGGATTGTCCATAACGAACACCATGTTCAAACATAAGGGTGTCCATATGTGCTCTTGGCACCAGGACAGCATAGGCTGCAGTTCAATGATCGACATGTCTTGGACACTCGATTGAAGAGAGGGGCGGAGCTTCAACTGACCACTGCCTGGTTCCATGCCTCCATTGTCGAGGCCGCTCACCTGAGCTGTGGCCAAAAGGTTTCGGCAAATGTCCAAATATGCACAATAGATGATGATTTAATCTAATGACTTTTAGCTGGTTTTAGGACAGCCAATGGCTACTTCTCATACAGAGGAGTTGGCAACAGTTAGCCCAAGACTCCAGAATCTCCAGAGCTCCCCAGGCTGGGCCATATACTGTCAAACTGTTGGGCCCTTCTAAATATGCTGGTCATCTAGAACATGGTCACTCCAATAGAACTACAAACAAAACAACTGGACTTCTGTTCTGTATCTAAAGATGAATCGGTTCCCATCTGGGTCACTTTCTCCACTTAAAACAGGAAAGTGAAGTTCTGAGTTTTTAGAACTGCATGAGATATGGAATGTACACTAGACACCCCACACAGTGGTGGGTCATTAGAGTCTTTGTTTGCCTTGCTCACAAGAGAGATGCTTCAGTTAAATGTTTACATTAGAGTAAAGCTTGGTTTATGAGACACCAGATCGGTGATTAGGTCATTTCAGATGTCTTTTTCTGACTAAGTGGAACAGACTGAAGATGCAGCTGTAGGAGTTCAGTCTTCTGCAGGTCCTCATCCCTAATTGGTTCACTGGGCGGAGAGTGATTCCTGTAACGAGCTTCCCTCCTATAAAGGTTTCTTCACTTGGCTTGGTCAAAGCTGGAGCAACCTATAGTCTTGAGTAAAGGTGGTGAAGGCACTCATAGTTTAAATGCTTACCTGAGTACTCTTCCTGGGTGCTGCCCACACCTCGTATCGCTCCTCAAAGATAAACTGATGAAGCTCAACTTGATCCTGAATCCACTCACCAAGCTGCCAACTCTGCCGTACTCACCTGTGCCTCCTCTTCCTGGGTCCTACTTACCTGCTCTGGACCCGTCAGACTGTAGAAAACAATCAAACAGTATATCAGTAAATCAGTATACTCACCTTTATGAACTCAATACTCACTTGAAACACATTCTCTTGTAGATTTGGATCCAAGCCTTACATGTTCTGTAAATATTGTAAATAAACCTGTTTCTTACTACGTCTGCCTCCTGTTTTTCTGTTTTCCCTCAGCTCCTCAAAATAAACATTCTCTCTATCCATGAGGCGGCAGAGGATAAATTATCATAATTTCTCCCTCTACCTTCCTACAGCACTCACAGCTCCTAGCTAACCATAGCGCAGTAGTTTTTTACATGCAACAATATATCAGTGTCATGTTGGGTGAAGAGTCGGAGGAGGAAAACCTTTTTTATTTGTTTATAGCAGAGCTGGAAAGAATAATGAAACGTGGGTTAGGGTTTCAGATAAGTTCAGACCAGCTTCTCATCAATGCTGTGCATGTTGCTAATTTAACAAACTCCTTCTGGGAATGGATTATTTTCAGCTAAATAATGTGCAGAAAGATGTGCCGCTGCAGAGCTGCTCTGCTCCACATAAACAAACACAAAGTTTTGACCAATCACACACTGAGAGCCTTCAGGGCCAATGACGGCTGTCACCAGGGTGTGTGCCAGTAAATCAGTCATGAAACGACATACAGAGGGATAACAGAAGGATGTTGCCCAACTTTTTTGTCACTCAGCAGGAGGAGCAAGATATGAGACTTAAAGTATAAACTATTCTTTAAACTGACTGGCTGAACGCTGCATTGTTGGTTCTGGAAAGATGAAATCTGAGACCCCCTCTTCTATGTGAAGTCCGTTTTCTTTTTTTTTTTTTTTTTAATTACCTTAATCCTCTTGAAGGAAATTTTGTGTAATTAACTGAATTTATGATTGAAGTCTGTATTTTCCAACATGTGATCAAATTGCAGTAACATGCTTTAAACAGCGTCATGTTTTTATCGGTGTGGCCCTCTTCCACAGGTGTGGCTGGCTGCCTCTCAGCCCCTCCCTCACTGTTGTCTGGGATGGGCAGGACCACTTCCTTCACAGCTGCACCTGGTTCCAATAATGAGGTTTGAAGAGTATTTAAGACCTGTGATGAAATTCAGTCCTGGCTGGAACAGTCTGACACTGGACTGTGGAAATACTGGATCTCCCCTGCTCTTCATCACCCTGACGAACCTCAGCTGATGAGCCTGTTCATTTACCTCTCTGCTCCTCCACTTACTGTTCTGAGCTCTCACTTGGATCAACCAGACATCTACCTGGAAACCTTACCCCCCTCTCCAAGCCAGCCTCCTCAGTGATGCTTGTAAGACAAGTCAAGTCAACATTATGTCTCTGGAACCAATAATACCCACAGTTTCCTCTCTCCACAGAACTCCTCTGTAAATATTTCCCACACTTCTGTAAATAAACTCTCCTTTACATTGTTGTGGTCTTCTGCTCATTGTCATTTGTTCCTCTTTCTGGGTACTGTTTATAATATTCCAAACCCTGATAGAGGGACTTGTTGACATTCCAACATCTGACATAAAAGGTACCACCCCCAGGGGTGGGACCAGGAAGTTGCGCTGTGACCCGGAAGGGACTCAACATGAAAACGCTCATGAGTAAAATGGAAGTTTACACATCAATAACTATAAAATATTTATTTTGCTTATCAGAAAACATAAAAACAATATTTTGTTGAAACATTTATAGCATTTTATTTTGTTAATTTATTGTATTTTATTTTATTTTTGTGTACCAAAAATAAAGGTGGGGTGGTGAACCGGCGCCCCCTTTTGACCAGCCACCACTGGTAAATCATCACACAATGTTGTAAAAGATGTTGGTTGTTCAGTCAGCTGTGTCTAAAATCTGGACCAAATACAAAC
>JARVJO010000125.1:1052835-1062876 GCA_031762555.1 Cynodonichthys magdalenae | reverse complement strand
TACTAAGTCCATGAGAGCCATTGATGTGGAATTATTAGCCCTAAAGCCATATTGTTTTTTACTTAAAATATTTTGTTGATCAATAAATTATCTAATCTGGTCACAAATAACTTTTCCAAAATTTTTGAAAACTGTGGTAACAAGGTCTATAATTTGTAAACATTTCTCACCATTCTTATAAACAGGGATTACCTTGGCTATCTTCATGTTGTCTGGAAATATTCATGTTGAAAATGTTAAATTAGATATATGTAAAAGGCTCAATAACATAATTCATTATTTCCTTTACATCATGTCCACCCAATCTTTTGATCTTTTATCTGCAAGGATTTATTCACATTGTTTGTTTTCACACATTTATCATTCAGAAAATAGGACACCACAGCATTACAGTCCTGACTGATGGAGTCTAGTGGCCCTCTGCTTGCCTGTCTTGTCCTTCAGCAGCAGCTCTCACCTTACCTCCACCATTCAGCAGCTGTCTTATGGACAACAAAGGACCAGCTTAAACTAGATAAATAATTCAGAAGTCATTTTGTGTGTTGCAGTGCACAGCAGCTCACCTTCATCTTTATTGTGTGTGAAAAACAAGTCTTTGTTGACAATGCATAGCAAATGTGATGGTGAGTCCTTCATATGATGTTAGTGGGTGGGATATCATCTCAGTTCTACTGAGTGTGGGTGCATGTTTGCATCCATTACAGCACCTCCTGAGGACAAGCAGGAGCACTCTGCAGCCCCACAGTCATGCCTGGGTTTCACCTGAGAAGCTTGGTAAGCTTTTACACTAACATGAGCTCTCACTAATTTACCCCCAGGGCGCAGCGGCTATCCAATCGTGTTTAGAGGGATCTAAAGACAGGTTTAGATCTAACCTCCTGATAAAAGCGGTTTTTACAGGAGCAGATTAGCTTTCATTAAGCACTAAAGGAAATGTTGATGTTTTTGCACAGTGTATAAATATGGGAATCTGTTCTCACTGTATTCAAGTTTGTCCCAATAGAGACTTTGTCAAACAAGATAATTGTAAAATCAGGTCTGACTCGAGGTTAGAAACTCAAATGTAAAGTTTAACAACTTATATGTTTTGTTTTTCTCTATTTGTTAGGTAATTTCAACTTTGAAGATTTGACAGTCATGCCTTCAGCAAAATCTCAAAATCGAACCAATTCTACAAACACAGATTCAAAAAGAAAACAAGAACAGCCAAGAAATGTGAAACAGAATACACGTAAAACACTGCAGCCTACTTATGATGAGAAACAAAAAAGAAGAGGGGCTTCAGCAAATGCTAAACATGGAAAGGCAGCTGATGAAAAGAGCAAGAAGACAAATAAAACAAACCAAAGCAGGCAGACAGCTTCACAAACAGAAATGACAAAAGTTTCAAATAGTAAATCACAACCTCAGCATGAAAAGGACAGCAGGATAAGAAAAGGCAAGAACAAGCACATTAAACTGACACAAAAAACACTTCTATCAACACAAGAGAGGGTCAACAAGAAGCTCCCCACAAACTCTGAAAATGAGACCAGTGACAGCGAGACAAGTGATGCAGGAAGCTCAGAGGAGGCATCGGAGGCGGAAATCACTAACCGTGAGAAAGAGGAGGAGCGAGGCAGTAACCAGGTGTCAGCTGAGATACAAGAGAGTGAGGAGAGCAGTGATGAGCCTGAGACAACCGATACTCAAAGTGAAGCAGAACAGTCTGCTAACAAGGAATCAGTTGAAGAGAAAACCATAAGAGCTGCATCTCCAGTTCAACCTGTTACATCCCCCGAAGAAGACAATGAAGAAGACTATAAAGAAGAAGTAAAAGAAGAAGACAAAACAGAGGAAGATAAAACAGAAGAAGGAAACAGAAGAAATGAAGCTGATGTTTGTGAGAACGTCAGTGATGTGACTGAAATCAAAGAGCTAATACAGAAGGAAATTAAAAAGTCTAATAATACTGGAAGACGACGCGGACAGTCTCCAGATCTTTCTGAGACAGGAAAAAAGACAAAAAACAAGATGTTTAAAAAATCAAAGGCAGAGAAGAAGGCTGAGAAAGAAGAAAAACAAAGAGCAAAAACAGAAAAGAAGCTAGCAAATAAAGCCAAACAAAAAGCAAAGAGAGAGAAGAAAAAGAAGAAAGAACAAAATGGTGATAACCCCAGTCCTACAGAGGAAGGTAAAGTACATTTTCTCCACAGCAATAGTGATTCATCATATGGTAAGAATCAGATACTAAAGAAAGGAAAACATGTCAAAGAAAGAGATTCTGTTGTAGATTCTGTAGTAGATGAGGAAATCACTAATTCCATTACAGACCAAAGTCCAAAATCATTTCTCAAAGCCAGTTGCAGAGACCTGAAAACCACATCAGAGCCTGAGGAGCAGCAGGGTGTTCAAAGTGTCATGAAAGGGAAGCCTCAGAGCTTTCTCCTGAGTAAAGTCAAAATGGCATCTCTTGAGCCCAAAGGAGACAAAACTGGGACAAAATCTGATGAAGAACTTTTAGAATGTGATGGTGCTGAGGGGATGCCCAGCAATTTCATGAAATCTTTATTAACACAAAGAAAAAAGGTGACAACTCTCCGCAGGGTGTCTGGTTGGATTCAAAAGAAAATGCCACAACAATTCAACTTCAGAAAGAAACTTTCCGTTCTGACTAAAGCCATTGGTGTATCGCACTGGCTCTCCAGTCGATCCGTAAAAAAAAAACAGAACACCAGAAAAACTAAAGTCAATCTGTTCAAACAGAGGATGGCCATGAGGGTTGCCAGTAAAACCAGCCTGGCCAACGTGAAAAACAATAACTCCTATACGGATAAGGATGGATCCAACCTCCAAGGAAAGACAAAGGACAGAGCAGACAAAGCTCAACAAGGTGGAGACAAAGAGTTAGAGCCTAGATTTGCTGTAGTACTTCCAAGGATGAACAAAATCAGCAAGGTAAAGACAGCTAAGATGCCTCTGACAGCTCTTGGATCCTCTACTCCATCATGTCCAGCAGGAGGACTTGGTGCCTCTGAGCCCAAACCTCCAAAGCCTGGTGCTAAGCTTGTCTTTTTTGTAAAACCAGATCTTAGTCTCCTGAAGACCACGAGGAAGCCAGGGAGGGAAGGGTTTGTGGCAGATATAACAAAGAGTACAGGGTCTATTGATGCCTCAGAAGAATCATCCCAACCTGACAGCAGAACCAAAAAACTTGCCATGGAAAATAAAGATGAAATCAGTGTGTTCCAAGCTGCAAGAGGAAAGCTAAAACCTTCTCAGATTAACTTGAGTAAGTTGCCAGCGAGGAGTGTAGATGATGGACAAACACGACTCATAGGACCTAACACAGGCAGAGAAGACGCTGCTGGGACACCTGAGTCTACCACTCAACTCGCTCCAAACGGAGACACGAGAGCAACTGTATCAGCTGTTTGCTCTCTGTATGAAGAGGAAACAGACAAAGAAGTGGCCCAGCTGATGGGTGAGGCTGGGTCTTATACAAACAGCCAACCAGAGGTGCACTGGACTGGAAGTCCACGGATGAGTGGAGTCCCTCAGGTTTGTGTTATGAGTCTGGTTTTGCATCCTTGGTTAATTATCTCTAATCTGAGTATATTATAAAAGCAACTATGTTTCTCAGAGATTTGCTGTGTGTGGTACAGGACTGGCTCCGGTCAGAAAATCTCCTGCCCCATCAGACTGTGGAGAAGCTCACCAAGTGGACTGTCTATGATGATGCAGGCCAAGCTAAGATCATTCCACACAGCAATGGCAGAGGACCCTGGGAATCAGAGGACCCTACCCAGGAGATGCTGGAGAGCCGGCTAGTCAGCACACAGGTACTCCTTCCTCCATCATATATTTTAGAATTGTTTGAAGGGGAGAACCATATGAGCCATAACATGTTATATGTTTGTCTTTCATTTTGGACAGCAAACTTTCTTTCTGGTGTTGTTGTGTGATTCCTGTTAAAAATCTCTAATTTTCCCGTAAAGTTAGGAAAATATTTTTTGTGGCAAAAACACCCTGTGTCCAAAAAAATGACCTGGGATGGAGATTCATATAGATAGCGGCAGCAGAAGAGTAATTAAGTCATATTCTATGTTGGATTGAACAATATCTAAAGATTTGTTCTGCTGGGGACAGTTATATGGCCTGGTGGAGAAGATAATAAAACTGAGAGGAAGAAGGTTTCTAATGTGGACTTGGATTTTAAGTGACGGCTGTGGTGGAGTAGTTAGGGGACTCGTCCCGTAACTGATCGATCCCCCGTTCCAGCTGTCTCAGTTGTTGTGTCCTTAGGCAAGACACTTCACCCACCTTGCCTTCTGATAGTGGTCAGAGGGTCCGGTGGTGCCGGTACATGGCAGCCCCACCTCTGTCAGTGTGCCTCAGGGCAGCTGTGGCTACAACGTAGTTTGCCACCTGTTGTGGAAATATTATTTACCCAAGACAGAAAAACATGGTCCAAGAATAAAAAGTACTCATTGGAATGGTCGTCAGGATTTATTGCATATGCAAGGCACACCTCGTGTCACACAGAGCAGTGGTACATAAAATGTGCAGAGGCAGTCTCAGCAGACTACATTTACACAGAATGTTATCAAAACCGACAATGAACACCTCTCTTGGTGCCAAGGAGAATATGAGATGCGATAAAGTATCCAGCAAGAATGATAACTTTTAACAGACCTCGTCCTAATCGTAAAACATTTGTCTGAGAGAAAACAGAGGATAAACAGTCGTGGTGACATTTAGGTCAGCAAAAGAGGTCACTGACTTTTGGCCTGAGAAGTATGTGGGAACTAGGAAATAAGTTATTTTTCCAAGACACCAACATCAGTGTGTGAATGGGTGAGTGACTGTAAGTGTAAAGTGTTAGGGGTCTGGAGGGACTAGATAAAGTGCTATAGAAGTTCAGTCCATTTACTATTTAGGTCACCTGCTCTCCTGCGTGTTGCTCTTCCTGGGAGCTTCCATGTAGGATACACCCTTCCTTCTTTATGTTTCTCTGTCTCTCAGCTGACAGTGGACCTTCGCAATGTGGGGTGCCATGTTTACCAAATCAGGCTCTAGTCTACTCACCAAACTTAACTGTCTGGCCTTCATGGCCTCTGGCTTTACTGCAAAGCATAACTTCTCAACAGTCCGCTTCGAGAATTCAATGGAGTTTGACAACTGGCCACATAGAGGTTTGCTGTGAGGTCAAGTGACTCACAGTCCAGTCCTAAACCTCTGGACTGAGTCTGTAGTGTGGTGCCACAGCCTCAAGGTCTCCCAATACTCCATCCGAAGCGGAAGAGTCGACACACGGTCATGTGTTTGTTCGGCATAGCTCCTGAGACACACTGAGCCGAGCTCCCGGGAGACCACTCCCACTGTGGTATATGTCACTGCACGGGGTTTCCTGCTGGAGTCTACACTCCGGAAAAAAAAACAACTCAGATCCGCTGATATTTTTCCACAAATCTGTGGAAGCTCCATAGTTTTTTGCAGATAGATTCCTGTGCAGAATATCTGTTTTATCTCCATTCATGAATTTTTGGCTGTTTGATTAGCTTTATACATGTCTGCTTCCGAGTACGACAGTCAGATTCTGGAAGCGAGTACTTTTGATACTTTGGTCATGACACCGCAACAATGAAAGTTGTGTTGCATGAACGACCGTGACCTGACATGGCCTTTTGACCACCTTTGGTCATGTCTCCTAACTAACTGAACCAGTTCTGAAAAAGCTTTTCCTAGAGTCCTTGTCATGCAGATAATGCTGACACAACAATCTGTTTTAAGCTTTTGTGATTCATAAAAAAAGAAAATAACACTGGTCAAGACAAAAAAAATTGTCTAAGTTTTCTCAGCTGACAGTAATATTTCGATGAGCTGAATCCAAAAATCACATCAGTTTTGCTCCATCAGGTCAACTTTTTGAGCAATAGGCACATCTTGATTCTGTTTACATGCATTTATTTCATTTCAATTTTATTTATTTTACATTCTAGAAATGAAATTACTTACTTATTCAGACTGCAAGTTATTGAGTGATGTCATCTATTGCGAAATGCCTACCTGCATCATGGGTCCTACCTCGCTTCCTAAACCTGTTTTGATATGGAGCAGCAGATGATTGCCATGCAGTCAGGTTTTATATTAAAACATTTTTTTTATATATGACATGAAAGCGCTTGGAACTCTTTCAAAAGGGTTGACATGAAAAAACTAATATCATTTCATCTTGTTCATAGTAAACCATACTGAGTTGTTTGGTAAGCTTATAAAACCATTTGGCCAAATGCTCATTATCAGTGGTGGGCAGGAGAAGCACCATCTGGCTGGCCATCTTGAAAAGTTCCATCTCTGACTCTTTAGTCATTTAGTCATACCAGTTTTCCTGGACGGTGTTGCAAGAGTGTGTGTGTATCTCTCTCTTTCCAGGTAGACTCTCCCTGTAATCATGCCAACCATCTTCAGGTGTGAGCAGCCTACTAAAATGGGCTACATCCTTGGTCTGAGAGAGAGAGGAGACTTGCTCTCTCCTTCCTCTGCTTGGCTGCAGTCTGGCTAGTGGTTTCCCCCCCTCACAATTAAAGCTTTTTTAGTTAACTCCACCTCTTAACTGGTTGTCACATTGATGTTGCTTCCCTTTGGGTTGCAACATAATGGGGGCATGTCTCAGATTGGTTTCTGGACAGGTTTGGTTTTGTTAGTTTGTTTGTTGGTCCTTCCAGTGATCACTCTTTTGTTAATTTGCCTTCTTGTTTTTGGGGCTATCCTGGGCGGGCGCACACTTCAAGGTACTGCAGTAAGATGTACCCTTGGTTTGCTGCATGCCTTGAGTTTAGCGTTTAAAGTCGCATCGAGCCCAGTACACCCCAGAAGATGATTAGGTGAGTGTAGTCTGGTGTGTAGGTCCAGGGATTGCTCTAACTTTCTGTTTCTCCTTCAGGCTGGCAATACTTAAACCATACTCACTGTTGTAGGGGAAGAGGTAAAAGAGTAAGCTTTTGTGTAAAGTTAGGTGAGTGTTTTGCTTCTAGGAGCACTGTGTTGGGTCCATAATCCTAACTTTAGTATGTTGTGTGGCTATTGTGTGTTGCTTTGTGACTTGTGGGTTAGCAGTACTCACACCAGCATTACCAGTGATTACCAGCAGGTCTTGTGCTTGCAAGGGGCAAGACAATCTTTTGTGAAGCTTGAATAGCTTGATCAATGGACGGAGCTTTAGCCCATTCGTGGGGTATTGCAGCCATTTTATTTCATCAGCCACTTGGTCTGCCTTGAGCTATTGGACCTGTTTTGTGTAGTTGGATAAAGAGCAGTGGTTGCTTTTCTGTTGAGCATGTGTTGTGCTGAATTAACATTGCTTTTGAAATATAGTAACAGTTATTTTGTTGTAGGCCCTTGTGAGGAGCTGTTTAGAGTTTGTAAAGCCACATTATGTAATAACACTGTGTAACGCTGCATTATGTAATAATGCCACAATATGTAATACTGTAATAAAATTGGACTTCAAAATGTAATAAAACTGCACTAAAACAGCATTATGTAATAATTGCTGCAAAATGTAATAAAAGTCTTCAACGCATTTTGTAATACTCTTGGCTGCATTATGTAATAACATTATCAAGGAGCTCAGTGTCCCTTGCCTGGACATGGGTCACCAGGGTCCCACCCTGGAGCCAGGCCTGGGGGAGGGGCTAATCAACGAGTGCCTGGTGGCCAGATCTCTACGCATGGGGCCCGGCCAGGCTCAGCTCAAATGAGCAACATGGGTGTGTGGCTCCACCACCTGCAGAAAGAACAGTCATGGGTAGTAGCCAAAGGCGGGGGCCTTGGCACTCTGACCCTGGCTTACCAAAACTGGCTACAAGACTTTAAAGTCAGGAGAAAAAAAAGGCACAACATAAACCTTCAGTGACTGAATTTGTTCCTGACTGGTCAGCCACTGTATGATACAGCCAGAAGAGAAGAAAAGCCGTGAAGGAGGTTAGTGTTAAACAGTGGCCCAGTGAGTACTGGTCTGTCAGATGGACTTTAGAAGATGTTTTCAGCTTGCGGTAACTGACACCAACATGTCACTATAGCTTTTGTTCCAGTACTTCCACCAACCACACAGTTAGGACACACAGTCCGAACCCTGGAGAAAAAGGATAATTTTGTTGTTAAAAAATATTCAATCTTCCAGCAGCATAACCCAAAACAGCTGACCCCAGACACTGATCACAATAAAATACTTTAGGTCGAAGCATCATTATATTAGTTTTGCATCAGCACTTCCAGTCAGCATGCACACATAACACACTTGCTGCTAGTTTATTCATTTCCTGCTTTGTGTAGATACAATGGAGCAAACAACACGCAGTGGCGCTGTGCTTTGAGATAACAGTATATCAGCTGTCACTCTGCTTAGATGCATAAGGTGATTTAGTTACCTGTCCTGGAAGCTTTCTGAGCAGAGGAGACCATTTGCAGCAAAACACAACCCACATCAAGCTTCTGAGGTGTACAGAAGAGCCCTGTGTCCATCTGCGTTGTACTTTATGCAGAACAGAAGAAACCTGTGGAAGGAAGGTAGCGTCTTAGCTAAATTGTGATGGTGGGTTGAGGTGGTTGCCAATGTAGGATGGGGCTCTGTCCTTGTGATTGTTCATGTCTTTGCTTTTTTCAGGTGGTGATGCCTCACAGCAAAAAGGTTGTCGAGGTGGATGAGGTGGAGGATCTGTCCCAGCTTGAGTAAGCTCACCCATACGCAAAGTCTACTGCATTTCTGTTGACTGTGCATAGACTCATATGTCATCTGTCTGTAGAGAGGTCTCTGAGAGCTCTGTGCTTCTAAATCTGAAGAAGAGGTTCCAGCGAGACTGTATTTATGTAAGTATACCTACTTCAACCACCCTTTCAAACACATCTCGTATTGGTCATTCTGGGATCTGGAGGGTCAGTTCTTGCTTGGCAGATGAGATTGGAACTAAAGTTCTTTGGTGAAAATCTAAAACAAAGCACAAAAATAACACCAAAACAGTGTTTGTCGCACATAATAAACTCTGTCCTGATATGTCTCACTGACATGAAGGTTCAGCAGGAACCATGTAGTTTGGGCATATTTTGATCCACATTTGGTTTGGACCAGTGCTAGGAATGTAAACGATAGGATTTACAAGAAACTGCACACCAGAGGACATGCAGTAAGAGGTGGTGTCCCAAATGGTATGATGGTGTTTTCAGGTAGTTGCAAGAACATTTACCAGTCAGTCAAAACAGTGAGTGGATGTCATCAGATACGGAGGACAGATCATAGACCCAGCAGTTGATGAAGTCTGATAAAAGTCACATGGTGAGTTTGGATGAGGCCAGGTGAAGGAGTCGTTCTATAACTCGGCATGTGGGGTACAGATGTCCTAGTGGAAGTAGACCCCCTCTGAATAAGGGGACCCTGAAGGTACAGATTTACACCAGTGACATCCTGCATCTGCTTATCATTTCTGAGACAGAGACAAGGTACAATTAGATTAAATCATAACAATCAAACACTGAATGTGTTTCACATGGTTGGACAGGCTCTCAATCTGGATCTCCCGTGTCTGGGTACTAGTGTTGGAACTTGTGCTTTGTCATTGTCTTCACATCAGTCATAATATTGTTCACAGACAGTATATGAATAGACACTGGCTTTTTATAAACATTTTCAAATATAACTTTCTGGCTCCAGACAAGTTTTATCTAGATCCTCACTGGAACATTAAGATACTGAACTCAGGGAAATTAAACAATTATTTTTCAAATGAAACAACACATCAGTTTGTTTTGGCAGTTTTTTCAGTTAAGTCTCTCAACAAGACATCACCTTTCCACACAAAGCATGTGTGTTTACGGTCTGCTGGTCCCCGGATCTTTCACTCATCCAACATGTGGGATCAGCTCAGACATCAACTCAAATCCAGGACCGATCTGCTTGATCTGGAGGTCTATAAGATTTATCAAAGATGAAAGTCTTCAGTCTAGTCTTAAAAGTAGACAGAGTGTCAGCCTCACGGACACAAACTGGAAGTTGGTTCCACAAGA
>JARVJO010000125.1:1010426-1030150 GCA_031762555.1 Cynodonichthys magdalenae | reverse complement strand
AAAAAAGGGCCGGTTCCATGAATCTGGCCTAATGGAAATGGCTTAGAACTGTACCGAACCGTATAGACACCGCCCCAACTGGCACTAGTGGAAAAGGGGCATTAGATCTCCTAGCAACATACCTCAGGTCCACTGCTATGACCTTGGTTTTAGGATAGACAGGGATTTTACAGTGAGATCTAGTTGTTATCATTTACGGAAAAGAGCTAGATAAAATCTATTCTGGCAAGACACCAGTTTGAAATAGTAATTCATGCCTTCATTACGTCATGGCTGGATTACTGTAATTCCCTCTATTTCGGAGTCAGCCAGTCATTAGTGTTGTGTCGTTCACGAGTGATTTGTTCAAATGAACGAAACATTTGAGTGAACAAATTTTATCCAATCACTTCAATAAAACTGATTTGTTCAGTTCTCAGTACAGTTGAGAACAGAAGAGCCATAAATGCTAACATAAAACATGAAAGCACTCTGGTGCGCGTCAAGCTTGGTGCATTTTGAAGCATTTTGAGTCTTTTGAGCGTCAGATGCCTGAGTTGGAAAATCTGAACTTTTGCAGCTCGACGCAGAGCATCAACCAATCAGAGTGACTCCGCTATGTGAAGTAGTGGCGCATCTTCCGATGGGACGGATTCATGAATGATGCTTACTAACCTGAGACAGATGGACAGCCACTCTTTAGCTGAAATTGAGTGCCTGTAGTCGATGTCCTGGAAGAAGATGCAGGTACAGGTGTGGGTCAGCAGCTCATCAAACTGGGTTTAGGACTGAAATAGTTCTAAAAGCAAGCCTTGTCAGAGTGTAGCCCTTGGAGTGGTGAAACTCACCAAACTCAAAACTCCTTTGAATTATTTGGTGAGCGTGACATGCTCTTGCTCTAAGCCAAGCCACTTTCTTAATTTCATCCGCCATTGAACACTGGAAGAGAAAAACAATCAAGAGGCGCTCCCTGATGTGGTTGATGCACGTCTAGAGCAATTTTGACAAGTGTCTGAACTCAACGTGGACAAGCTTCCAACTTGAAGCGTTGGACGCGTTTTTGACTCTCAAAACGCGTCCAGTTTGAATGCAGCTTAACATAATGTTTTCAAGAAGCTTTTGTAAAACAGCATGAAGCTGATCTAGTTCTTGATCTTGGATAAATATAAGAATATCACACAAATAAACAAAAACAAAGTTGTTGATGAAGTCTGTGAGAATATCGTGATACTCCTGAAGACACTACAGAAGATAAATCAGGTTGATAATCTTTAATAGTGTGTTGGACAAACATTTATACTCCAATTTTTGACTCACCGTTTTGATTTGAGGATCATGACTTTTTAACCAAGTAAATTCTAAAATAATGGGGGTACCAGATGTCATAACAAAAGCAAAAAAATGTTTTACCTCCTGATTTACTGCCTGAGTATTTACAGTATAGCTGTCATACCTAAGTTATATTTTAAATGACTCATTTTTTTAACAATTTTTATCCAAAACAAATAAAAAAGTAGTATAGCATTTTACAACTGGCTAACTAGATCAGCATGAAAACCAGAATCATGCCCAAAGACTTGATGAACTATTTATCAGATCTGGGACGCCCAGAGAGATGGCCTTGTTTTCCATTGCTGTAATGACAATTTGCAAAAGTCATTATTACTGTTCATTAATTGTATTGTGTGCTGCTTATGTGATCGTGAGTCTGTTTTTGTTCACCAGGACACCAGCATGGTTCAGGGGTTACAGAAGTTGCACCTCCACAGGTGAAGGCACAACATAAGCTCACCCTGCCACAGGATATTGATAGATATCCATTTTCCCGCTATGCCAAGAATATATTAAAGGTATGTAAGGTTTGCACCCTAAAAGCCTGTTTATGCAAACTTTTGTTTAAATGATGTGGTATATAATACTGCAAAGCAACTTGTCAGTAATTTAGTTACTCTTGTTGGAAACACACCACAAAGAGAACTCCATCGATTTTTTAAATAAAATTCAACAATTGAAGTTCAGAAAAAACGTTTGTCTTCATTTTTCACTTATCTCTTGTTCAGAAGCCTGGAAACTGTCAGAAAACAACCTAACAAAGATTGTGGTCAATTTCTACATGGAGAAAGTGGAAAAAGAGAGTCTTGGACTTTGTTAAGGAAACAACACAAAGTCACTGGTTCAGAGATGTGGATGGTGCATGGGTCAAAATTCATGCTAAGAAAGTAAAAAGGTTCACGAAACACATTGACTCTGTTGACAACAACATCAAGTTAATGTCAGTTGGTTAACATCAGTCCCTGTAGGCATTTGAGCAGTTAAAGCAGGCTGTGAAAGGAGAATAGATGTTTTTGTTTGTAACTCTTGGCAAATGTCCACTAGTCTTTGCAGTAGACACTTTGATTGGGTCAAGATCCTGTGATAGCCTTCTCTTCTTTTTAGCATGAGATTATGTTATAGTTAGTGGGCTTGGAGGAAAGGGAAAGCTTGCCACATCAGAGGAAGATGATGCTATTGGTGAAGAAGGGTCAGTGGCGTAAAGCGGCGCTCCTCAATCCTGGCTGTAGAGGCATTCTATCCTGCATATTTTAGTTGTTTCCATGCTCGTCAACAGGTTTTAAAGTTCTAAAAAAGCCTGTTAATGATTAAATCAGGTGTGTTGAGTCAGGGAAACATCTAAAACATGCAGGATGGTGGCCCTCCGGAACCAGGATTGAGGGCCACTTGCATAAAGAGTCTTAAACCTTGTTGTGTCTTCATTATCATATTCATCAGTTTGTGGCTAGAAGAAAGAAGCCACATTAAATGTAACTGTGTAAATAAGTCCAACACAACAAACTTCCAGCTAGGTTACCAACTATCACAATGTTAAATGGGAAATTCACTATATCATTATGTGGGTGGTTTGATGGTGTATTTCAGTGATGGATGTACGCCTTGAGCCACCCCTTGTGTAAGATTTGGCAGATCATTTGCTCCAATAGCACTGTTATGCTAGCTGCTCATCAATTTGTTGAAGACTCAGACAAATCCGTCCTGCACAGTCCTCCACTTCTCCTTCACTGCCTTCCAGCTCACTCAGTTCTACCTAGACAAGGTCAAATCATTTACACAGCCCTTCTGTGTCAAAAAATGTTTCATCATTTGTGTTTTCTTTTTTGTTCCTTTTGCTGGTTGCATGTGTGCTACATTATGCAACACCATGCTAACAATTTCTGTTGGGACTGCTCCATTTACTTCATTTGTGTGTGCATCCACAAGCTCTCTGACAATGCACTGAATTGAATATGAAATGAATACAATGAACAACCGAAGGCTCTGTTTGTATGTTTGTAAATTTAATTGGGCATAAACAGGCATTCACCAGGTTTTTATGGTCTGATGCCAGCTTCTAACTGCCAACTTACCTCTCAACCAAAACTAGGAGCAACATCAGTGTCTAAAAGCATTTTAGCATCTGCTCCAACATTATTAGAATGTCACACTGTCATTAAGGTAGTTTCTCAGTGGGCTGTGACTGTTAGAGACTAGTGTGTGGATGAATGGGTGAATGTCTGAAATGTAAAGCGCTTTGGGGTCCAATTGGATTTGAAAAGGCGCTCTATAGGTTCAAGCCATTTACTATTAGTTGTACAGCTGTGAGTTTCTTGTGGCCAGTTTTCGAAAATCATGTCCCATTTTCATGTGCACAACTTGCAAAACTGCGTTCTAGGTCATGCAAATTACTGCATTTTTTTATTTATTTATTTTTTTAGTTTAGACAGTTTTTTTACTATTTTGCATTGTGAAAAAATATGGCTTATTGAAACTTGTAAATCCTTACATTCTGTTTATTTATATTTCACATAATTTCTTAACTTACTAATTAGTAACATAATTTGGATAATAGATATATTGGATTATTGTTGGATTATTATCTCGCATTATGCTAAAAACACACCCCTAGAAGGACTTGGTCTTAATGTACCTGACATTTTTCTAAATGTTATTTACTCTTCAGGATTCATGGTGCCAGCCTCAGGGATACCCTCTCCAGAGTTCCCTCACTCCCCTGGAACCTGAAGATACCAGAACAGCTATGGAAATTAACAAACTGGTATATATCCCAACTCCACATGCCTGCTCACAAAACAGGTTGCAAATGAAAAGGCTTTTTTTTTTTACTTTTTGACAACACTTGGAAGAGAATATGTAATAAACTGATGGTACAACCACAGCATCCTTTGATGTTTTTGTACAGATATCACAATAACACCCATCAGACCAGTTACGCTTTCCCAGGTTCACACGTCTGTCAGTTGCAGAGCAAAGTAGATAAAGTCAGAACCCACAAATAGCAACCAAACACACATACTGATAGATCTGATAGATATTTAGAAGTCCAAGCTGGAACAGGACTAGCTGTTCCTGTTGGCTGGATCCAGCACAAGTTTTAATTCTTGGCCCTCCACGTAAATAAACAGAGCATTGCTGTTAGTAAAATTAAGAATATATTTTATGCTTAAAAGACAGGTCATGTGAAATCATGTTTGTGTGTGTTAGAGTAGACGGGACTGAAAGCCCCCCCCGTTAGTGCACAGACTCTGGTTCCAAAAATACAACATGGCAGCTCAGTCGAGAGAAGGGATACTTAGTCTATCACTGCAACATGCAAAACAAACTTCAGACAAACCTTCAACCATCAGGCAGCAGGTGTATTTGTTTGAGAACAAAGTGTGAACAACCGAGTTCAATAAAACAGGTTATAACACTGTAATAAACCACTGTTGTAAAATCAGCCAGTTTCACTTATGCTTTGTTTTCAATGGAAAACAAAATTCATGTCTCTGTCCTTTGAAATGATTTTTTAAAGAAATATATCTTAGTTTCTCCATGTTTCATTTACAGTATTGCCCATCTAACAATCAAACCAAACTAAGTCATGTTCTAATCAAACAGGCACTCGGGCAATGATTGAAAAGATGTAAATTATTTTGTGTTGGGCTGTTATGAAAAATACATGAACAGATTTTTTTTTATTGACTGGTTATCTCTTAAATGATGTTGATAATAACTGGGACAGTATCATATCTACCTGCTGAAGGTGGGAGATCAGCTGGTACACCACAGCAAATCCAAGAAAACCTTTGGCTACAACTTGCAACATGATTGGTTGATGAAGATGTCCATCCAAATGTATGGACTGTATTTGTTTTAATGATCTGGAGACTCTTATATAGATAGAGAATACTCTGTGAGCAGCTGAGACTTCACACAAAGGTTTCTAAATAATGTTCTCTTCATTTTTGTCTCCAATACTAAACTGTTACGACATTTATGACTAAGAGTGAAACCAAAAACAAGCTTGTGTTAAACAGTTCTTTCAGAAGTAGGACAGTTTTTTTTTTCGAGGGGCGGGGACTATGCAAAATCAACTTTATTTAGCTTTATATCAAGTTTATATCATATAATAATGTAATTCCCTTGTTAAACACATACCCAGAGCACTGCTTTGTCTTATTAATGCATGTTTGAGAAATCCTTGAATCTCCGGTGGTAGCCACGTGGACCTGCCTGAACAAGCATTCAGAAAGGTCCACTTTGTGTAAATAAGCTCTGCCTATTAACACAAAGCTTCTCCCTGGAACTCAGCTCCTGCCCCACACAGCAGCCCACCCCTGAAGCCTTGTTGTAAAGATGTGATGAAATGGGAGTGTCTGAAATGGTAAGAGGTTCTTAAAGAGACAGAGGCCAATTTCAAGTGTTTAGATAGACTATGATAAAATAAACTTGATTGAACTATGTGCCTGGAAAATACATAATACCACCACCCCTTAAAATGACTGAAACTCCAATTACTTAACCACTTAGGGCATTCTCTGAATACCATCATACTGATAGTTTGCTGCTGATAATACTTGCAGTACATAGTTATGTTACACAAATGCATCATCTCATCACATGTTCATCCATCATTGTTGTTTATATTGCTGTTTCCACAGATCCTGAGATTTATGGGTGAGTTAGATCTGAGCAGCTGGCAGGAACAGATGTTAGGGAATTATATAGTGGAGAAGGGCAAGAACCAGCCAGCCCTGAGGGACGAGATCCTGGCCCAGTTGGTTTACTATACATGGGGCAAACGAGATGAACAGGCCAGTCTGAGGGGGTGGTTTCTGCTGGCCTGCTGCCTCAGTGCCTTCACACCATCGCCAACACTGGATAAACCACTGCTGAAGTAAGTTCAGTTAACGTTTTACTGTCAGCTAACAACAGCTGATGCCTTTTAGTTTTTCCACTCTATCCATAGTCTAAAGTTTTAAAATGTGACATATTGAAACTAAAATCAATTTATTTCAAACATGTTTGGAAAACAAAACAAAACAAAAAAATATTAAAAAAAATAACAAAATAAAACATTTGTTTTGATGCCTCACTTTTGGAGCTATTACTGGTAAAAAAATGCATAAAGTTTAAATTTTCTGAATATTTTTTTTAAATCAGCTGTGACATCAGTTACAGAGCATGGAGTATGTGCTCCTCAACATGTCTTAGATTTAATTTGAATGTGTTTCAGCATTGTTGTGATGTAAACCCCTCACATTAACAGAACCCCTTAATGGTTGACATTTATTTTTTTAAAAGTTAGTCAGGAAGGCATTGTAAAGTTTTGCACATATTACTGATATGTTTTATTACCTGAGATATGCTAAACAAATAATTTTGCTGTGCTTGAACATAACATGCTCATTTTATTAGGATTTTTTTTATCAGTTTGCCCTCTCACAGCTGTTTTCATGCTTCCAGATGAGCATGAAACTCTAATATATTATTCAGTTTTTCTTCTTCCGTTTTTTCTTACATAAATAAAACTAATTCTTCAGCCCAAACTACTAGAAGCTTTGGACAATTTATGTAAAGTAGTAGCTACAGCTTACGCATGCAGCATAAAATTACTCCTAAATGTCCACCAGTAAAGGGTACTGTCAATAATGATTGCAAACTTTAGCATGTAATTTCTAAACTTTAAGACCTAATATCAGTACTTAACATGTGCTAATTCCCTAAACTGTCTGACAACAACTGTCTGTTCACTACAAATATAAAATTACTGCCCAAAAATTAAGATAAAAATAGTTTGGCTTGTAAAACTCTTGAACTTTATGCTCCACTAACAAGAAATTTACATAATTTAAAAAATTGAAAGTTACAGGGGTTTATTTAATGTAAGTTTGCTATGACAATGTAATGGTATTTATGGACATTGACAAAATGTGCAAAACCTTTAAACAGTATCTCCTCAAAGCTCTCAGACTTGATCAGTGTAAAACTTATTAGGGATGCACCAATCCACAATTTTTCACTTCCGATCCGATATCTGAATTTTTTATATCGGCCGATATGGATACTATTCTGATACCATAGCTCTGTTTGTGTCGCAGAAACAGTCACAGAGGGGCCATATTTTTCCGGTTCATCTGAGCGAACATTATCGATTAATATAATGGGACAAATTTTAATATAATAAACCATTATTTGACAATTATTTGCATCCCTAACTCAAACACTGTAAAACTGTATAAATTAAATGCTAAACAACCAAAAATACACCTTAGTTCACAGATTTCATGACTCACTCTGCTCTCCAGATCGCCATCAAACTTCCTTCAACTTTCGCGTCTTTTTCTTTCTCCTGCTGCAGAATTTAGGCTCTTGACAAATATTTCAAGCATCAGTCATAAAATAGGAGATGATTGTTTGTTAGGATCCAGATCAGGCTGAGACTGATGGAGAGTTTTATCCAGTCTGTCGTCGTGTTTCCTGGTGCCTCGCGCTCTGCTCGCACTGCAGTAGCAACACGTTGAGAATGATGATCATTTACAGAAAAAAAAAATGTTTCGGATATTCTTTATCCTAACTTTGGTTTTACTTGACCTATCAACACAATTTAAAAAGTGGTGTATAACTCGAAGTCTACACTTTCAAACACACTGAGTCATGTTATGGTAAAAAGTTGGGTTAGCTACAGAGCTGCTCCCCTGCTAGCTAGCTGCACACTGTTGAGTGGATTTCCTGAACGCAGGGGGTCTCATTACTCATTGAGACTCACCTCGGTTCAGAACCCCCCCCCCCATCCCTACTTATTATATAGCATCTGGAGTAGTAGCCAACAAAAGATTTTCAAGAAAATAGTTTTGAATGACCAAGTTATGTTTATGCTCATTTTACTAGCTTGCTTTTAAATTTTAGAAATGGTTGTTTTTATGGTAAATTACCTTGAAACTTTATTAGGAGCTTGAAGAGACTGAAAGGCCTTAAGATTATGACTCATAACCTCACAAACCTGCAGTTTGCTAGGTCCTTGAGGCATTAGGGAGGGGAGGCATATGTTGGGGGCTTGGACCCCTGTCATAACTGCTTGCAGTTCTTCAGTTATTCTAGTCTTTACTCTGGAATAATTGTAAGGTATTTTGATAGCTTTACATCATATAAACTGTTTCAGAACATATAGTATCTAATTAAGTTGAATTAGTTTGACTGATCTTTCACTTTTAAGCTCTGAGTATTTTCTTTTCAGGTATGTATCAGACCATGGTCCTGGGGAGTATCGGTCACTGTGCCAACACAAACTGCTGACATCTCTGCAGCTGCCAGCTTCCACTGCCCGTGTCTTCCCACCCACCCAACTAGAGTGGACCTCCAACCAGAGGAAGGGCGCCTTGCTGCTGGAAGTAAATACTTTTAACGGTGAGGCAGGCAGCAACAATTGTAAACCTGTCAGGTTCATGCTATTTTTAGGATCACCCACTGTCCAAGGTGAAGGTGTTTAGGCTTTTGTTCATGTTTGTAATTAGTTCTCTGTAGTGTTAGCAAAATATTTCAGAAATCACTGGATGGATTTTAATGAAACTCTCAGCAACTAATCATTTTTTAACTAATCTAATTTAAAATTGCAGCCAGACCTAAGAAAACTTTGCAAAAAAAAATACATTTTATAGAAATTAAGCTTAAATTTGGTCTGCTAATAGGTGAGAATCATTCACACCATATAATCTGAGTGCTGCACAGGATTTCAGATTTAAACATTGCCAAAAACATTTGGAGTCAGCACTGACTGTTAGCAAACCTTTTTTATGACTCACTGAATACTTTTAGTAAAACTCTTAAAAAGTAATTATTGGTTTTATGTCTACAACTCATTAACTTTTCAAGTCCATCCAGATCAAGATGGCCACCACAGCTAACTGGTATTAGCCAATACAAAAGTGGCTATAACTTTGTCAGATTTACAGATATTGAGCTAAGAGTGGATGTGGTAGTAACTGAGAACTAGCACAACCCTTTACTTTAAACTCTATCCCATCACCAGATTTTGCAGGAGATTGTGCATAAGGTAATTTAAGCTTTGACCAAGATGGCTAAACTCTATCCTTATTTCTTTTCAAAGTATTTACCTTATTAAAATGAACATGTTGTATTTTCTACCAGATGAGACACTGACGAGTGAGGTGGAGTCATGGACCACAGGGGAGCAGCTGGCCTCCTGGCTCCTTCAGTACAGGTATGAATTCAGTCCTAAACACTGTGTTTACCTCTCTTTATATTTAGTCTTCACCTTCTCCCTCCTTGCTTTCCCTCCTCTGTGTGCTGTGGTTCCAGAGGTGTTACAGAAGCTGTGCAGGGCTGGTCTGTGGCTCTTGTGACTGATGAAGGCTGGTCAGAAATATGTGGCTCAGACTTTGTCATGGATCTGCTGGCTGAAGCAGAAGCTGAAGTGCTGCCGCCTCCAGGAACGCCCTCTTCTACAAACTCTGACTACCTGTTTAGCAGGCTTTCAGATAGGTAGAGAAGTGATTAGTAAAGTCACCAGATTGTTGAAAGAATTGGCTTCCAGTGTTGTCAGCTCTGTGATTTTTTTTTTAAGGATACCTTCCACAGATCTGGATGACTTCATCCCACCTGCACCTTCCATGCAAGCTCCTGGGCTGCCTGGTCCTGATGGAAACCTCTGGAGAAGAGATTATCCACAGGAAGGTAAGAGTTAAATATTATATTATTAATAATCATCACAATAATATGATGAATATTATTATGATTATTAAATAAAATTATATAGGACATTTCTCTCAGGATTATAAAATGCCTGAAACAAAACACAATCCTGTCACAATACAAGCAGAGGCCATAAAAACATTTACCTGTTTAGACTATATAAAAAATAAGAAATTTAAAACTTTCAAATCTGATCAGATGGTATATTTATATTTATATACACAGTTCTGTGGATCAAAAGTAGAAATTCTGTGTTGATCATCAGGATTTCTCTTTGATTGATTTTTTTTTTAATTTACATTAAATGTAATTTTTGGTGACATGTTTGAATAAATAATTTTCTGGTAAACTATTAAAATTTTAAAGAAATTCAATTCAGTATGTAGCACCAAGTCACATTAAAAAATCTTAGGGCAGAAACCTTAAAAATAATTCAAATATAGCTTTCCAATTTATCCAATTTATTTCAACTACAATTTAATTAAAAACTTAAATCTGTTATCTGTTCAAAAAAAAAAAAAGACTGAATTTTCACTTCCAGACAACACCTTTGCTGAGCAGTCATGTTGCAGTGGGTGACGATGTCATTTTTAACAGGAAGAAACCTCCAGCAGAACCAGAACCAAACCCAGTCTCAGCAACCAATCAGGACAGAAAGAGACCAAGTGCAAATCAAGCATTTTAAAAGTTCTGAGATGGGAAAGTAAAATTCCCTTTGAAATGATCACAGCCTTTTTATAATCATGTCTAATCAAAAGCATACCTTTTTGGCTTAAACTTTCAAAATTCATTAAACCTCTGCAAAGGTGGTGCATCTGAGATGAACTCTTATGTGGCGTAAATATCAACTTAAAACACACAGCTCAGTTTTCAACAAAGCAGCTGTCATTCCCTCATCTCTGACTTGAATACATTTGTGACGCGCCACGGGAAAAGCAGGAACAAGTCGCTCACGCTCAAACTGAGAAAAAGCAAACCTTACATTTCTGAGAAAATAGTTATTTTCTTTTTTTTGCAAAATATACTAGTTGAAGTTATGAAGAATCCACCCCATGCTTTAAATAGCAGTTTCAGAGGTTTTAAAATGGTAAAGTTAGTGTTTGAATTCAGCCTGTTTTCAGAGTAAATGGAGCAGTTTTAATCTTGTAACTCGACACGTCTTCAGCTTTAGAACAACAGTCCAGTTGTTGCTTCATCTTTTTTCTTTTCATTTTCCGTGTCCTGGTTGACTGAAAATCCACAAAAAGTAACGTCTTTCTTTGGTCACGGTCCCATATTCAAACTCATCACTTTATTGCAAAAAACAAACAAACAAAAAAAACACTTCACCAGAGCATCTAGTCAAAGGAAAGCTCAGATATAAACACTGAACTAAACGAGCATGTCAGATAGCATGTTTAGCTAACTGAACAGGGGTGGTCTTAAACTGTAATGAACAGGGGGCAGTGCCTCTGTAAAACCGGTCCTGGTCACTGTTTTGCTTTGACAAAAAATTAAAATGAAGGTGTTTCACTTTTTGCTTCTGCCTTGAGTGCCCCCAAGAAAAAACACTGACCCCATTTTGTCCCCCCAGATAATTGTAGTCTGGAACTGCTACAAAGTAAAACAACTATTTATATTTCAGCAGGGAGTGTGACACTTATTTTAATCATAGATATGGATGATGGTATTAAATAGACAAAAATCAAGCTTCTGTCTTGTGAGCCTTTTGAGCTTTTGTCTGCACACTTTCCTAGAGCCTACCTGTGTTGACAGTCAGTGCTCGGGGTGGGGGTAATGGAAATTAATGTAAATGAACAGCCATTGTTAACATCCCCAGGAAGTGCCCTCTGGTGGGGACAATTCCTCTTAAACTTTGAGGCTTGTTTTCTCTGTAATCTTGTTTGCAGATTGCCAACATTCAAACGGCCGTATCTCCTTCATTTTATTTTTGATTGCCTGATAGGACAATTGGTTTATACTTGGCTAGTATTTATGGGTTGCTACTTTTTTGCATTTTGCATTTTACACTGATGAATCCATTGTGATTGCTTACCCAAAAATAATGAAATTCAGGACTGAAAAACTCTAATTTTTAATTCTCTCCAGCTAACGCCTGCCAGTTCTAGTTAGTTTATCTTGTTTTCCAGCCACTTTTTAGGGTTTTAACTGGCCTGCAGCCAAGGTTGCCCTTTGTCCCTGATTCTGTTCTTAACATGGTCTTAAACCAGAAAAGGGTAGGATACTCCCACTGGGAGGAGGCCCAGGGGAAGGCCCAGGACACGCTGGACGGACTATGTCTCTCAGCTGGCCTGGGAGCGCCTTGGGATTCCCCCAGATGAGCTGGCCCAAGTGGCTGGGGAGAGGGAAGTCTGGGTCTCTCTGCTTAGGCTGCTGCCCCCACGACCCGACCCCGGATAAGCAAAAGAAAACGGGCAGAGTGGCCTGCAGCATGGAGGGCTAATAATTGTTCAAAGGTTTCATACTGATACATGAAACTCAAAATTAATGTCTGATTGTCAAGATTAGGTCCAACACTTTTACTTTCATAAGTGCAGCATAATGGCTTTCACCGTGATGCTCCACTTAATATATATTTAAACTTTATTAGAAATTCTTTTGGGATTGTTTTTATATTACGAACTTGGAGACGTAAAATAAAACAGAAAAAAATGGAGAAAGGTAAACAGAGTTTAAAAGGGAAACAAGGAGATAATAGTAGAGAAGAAAACACAAGAGAACACATTTGCAGTCTGCCTCTACATCTGCAAAAAGAGAGAAAACACATCAACAAACAACATGTGCATATAATAATTATAACCTCACTGAAAAGTACACAGTATAATTTTATGAGGAAAAAACAAATAAAATAAATAAATAACTGAAACGTACTTAGTGGCAAATGCAGTCCCCACATAGTGTATCTGAGAAACACCTGGATCTGAACACCTGCGTTTGTGTGTGCGGTTGTGTGCATACTTGTTTGTGTGTGTATATATATATTTTTCAATTCTGTGTTGGGTTTTCAAAATCTTTACTAGAGTAGTCTGTGTGACTAAAAACTCAAAATAAA
This sequence comes from Cynodonichthys magdalenae, assembly GCA_031762555.1. Classification (NCBI taxonomy): domain Eukaryota; kingdom Metazoa; phylum Chordata; class Actinopteri; order Cyprinodontiformes; family Rivulidae; genus Cynodonichthys; species Cynodonichthys magdalenae. The sequence continues at coordinate 1,017,093 of JARVJO010000125.1, read as the reverse complement.
ACCCTTTTATTTCCCTCTCTGTGTTTCTGCTGATCTGCAGGACGCGGGCGGCAGATAGATGCCTACGTTGATGACCTGTTTGACAATGTTCTGGACCAAGGACCACCAGTCAGTATCTTTTGAACTTTTGCTTAATAAAGTGGCTTCTGCTGATTTTGTTTTAGGCTGAACATGTTTCACTCTGTGGTCCCAAATAAAGTGTCTCTCTGCATCTAGTTACCAAGTTCATGGAGTCACTAAAACATTTAGTGCTTTTCCAGAAACTATTCTACTGTACTGACTGCTCAGCACCTCACTTGTTAACTTGTGTGTGTGTGTGTGTGTGTTTTTAGGACATAGAAAGAGTAGCCATGCTAAACCGGAGGATGAGAGGAGGTGGTGGGGTTGGACCGATGCAAGCTGGCATGTATGGAGCTGGTAAGAAATAACCTTATTTGTAACAACTTCATGCACTTTATCACACAGTAATATCAGCTTGGCTTTCTTCAAGGGGTAACTAGATTTTAAGCTGCTTCTACTCATTTTATCAGATAATATATGTAGGGAAATCCCTCACTTCACAGTGAAGCTGACCCTGGTGGTTGACATTCCTGACCTCCCCTGTGGCCCAGATATTAAAGTGGTTCCCCTAAAAGAAAACTTTCTTCCCAAGTCTAAAAACTCAAAATCATAAACTAAATATTTTCCCTTTCTGCCCCTCACTATTTGTGCAGATTTTCCCAAGGACTTCATTGCTGCACCTGTCCTTTTAACTTTATATAAAAACAGAGGGAAAAAAACTATTTTCCACTTAATGTAATGCTCATTTAATGATCTCTGATGCCCATTTTACATGCTCCAAAGTATTTTCTTTTATTTGTTCAACTCAAATTATGTTTGTTTAATTGTTTCACAAATTAATGTTCATAGTTTGATGCTTATACTTTGAATTTTTGCATAATGGCAAGAATCGTTTAATTAGTCTGTGATTTAATCAGTACTCTTTGATTAGAGTTTGTTAGGCTAACCGCTGTATGTTTTGTTTTGTTTTGGTTTACTTTGAAGTGAGTTATGATTGTTCTTAGACAATATATTAAGGCATTATTCTTTGTGACACAGAAATGAAGTAGAAATGTTTGTGTGAAGGAATCATCAAGGTTGCACCCAGAGGCAGTTTTCCTGTTCTTACGATGTTCTCACACACACACCTGCATAAACAAATTCATGTTTTTCATTTCTTATTTTTTTTCTCTGGCTAGAGTTTGTCTCTCAGTCTGAACTTCAGTTCTGTTCCTGCTTGCTGTTGGTTGCTCATCTGCTGCTGTTTCACTGCGATGGAATACAGTCCGTCTGTCGCTTTTCTGATTCCTGCTCCAAGCTGATTTCACTAGAAGAAGTATTTTTACTGGGATTTTCTGAAAGTTTCCACATTTGGACTAATTTTGAGAGCTGTTTTGTTGCTGGTTTGAACACCGACGCTGCCTTGGAAAGTTGCCGAGCTCAGTTTCCCTCTGAGACACCAGCTGTGAGCTTCACCATGTAACAGAGGTGACACACAGGTTCAAGGCTTTTGACCCAACTGCCCATCCAGGTTGGAAGTCGACATCTAATTTTGGCCTTACTTCCCCACCACCATCTGAACAACACGATAACAGACTAGTTATCCTTTATCTGTCTGACGTCAGCTGAACCTCTGGGTCAAAGGCGCTCACCGAATTAATTAAAACATAATTTTAATAATTCTGGTAACTTACTGTCTCTCACTCTTCCTCGTTCTTCCAACAAACTCACCCTCTTTCTCCTTTTTTCCTTCCTCCATCTTTCAGATCTCCTCATTCATTACAGATACACACACATAGCTAAAAATACACACACATATTTTAAGCACACACCTACGTAGTGTTAACACACACATACACACCACATATTCTGGGTTTAAAGTTAAAACAATAACTGAGTTTGAGTTGTCCTGCTTGCTTAAAGATAAGTTCTGTTTAACTATTGATTGTTTAGTTTCAAGTTAATCACCTGTCTTAAAGAAAGCATGTAACCCTTTTCTAATCAATTATTTGTCATTTTTCTTTTAGTTAGATTTAATAAAACCTCGTTCACATTGTAGCGGAGATAAAATATAGCTTATTTTCTGTGGTGTTTTAAGCTTTCCCTCCTGTCTTCACCGTTATTTAAAGAACTAGAAGTGGATCGTCTCTGTTACTGTTGTTCTCCCACTGATAAAAGAGATATTTCAATAAACACATTAAATGTACTAAATAACAAAGCTGTTCCACTACATATATTTAATATTGTACATTCAACATGTTCAAGCTTTTAAAGTAAACATTTGAAAAACTACAGAAAAGCCTATTTTTAATCACATCTCTGCAAACTGTAGATATACAATTTACAAGTAAACAGAAACTTTGCATCTTTATTGACATAATTTTTTTAGATCTTTTGTGTCTGGGAAATGATGTGTCTTAAAGAAATTGAAGATTAGCTCTTGTGTATTTCAGGGATGCCTATGACGATGCCAACCTATCCTTTAGGTAAGTGATCTGGACCAGGTTAGTCTTTAATTAAATACTGACAATGTTTTAACGTGAGACATGACCCAGTCTAAATACGTTAAAGAGATGCAACAGCTCCTCTGTATTTCTAAATTTATTTAAGGTTTTATTGAGCAGCTTGACTCCTATTTCTCTGGGTTTTTCTTATTTGAACATCAGGCTCTCATTGCCTTTGTCTTACTTGTGTTTATATATACAAAGTTTTAATCAAGTATTGTTAAATTATTGGACCAAGAAAAACAAATAGCAGCGATTATGAAAGAAAACTTGAATGCATATCAAATAATTTTTGAATGTGACAGGAAATTACAGTTTTATCATCCTCATCTTTACATTATTGTGTGTAGGAATACCAGTTAACCCTGCAATGCCCAGTTACGGAGCAGCTCCCATGATGCCAACTATGCCAGGTAAGCCCCCTACCACAAAAACTTTATCAAGTTCTTGTTACAGTCATGGACATTCTGTTCCCCAACTCTCACCTCCATTCAGTATCTGCACAATTACTTATTGTCATGTAGGAAAAAGTCCACCTTCTGTCATTTCTAGGGGTTTATTTAGTGTATTAGGATATAAGAAAATATTCAGATTTTTACACACAACAGATTCTACAGTTTCATTTTTTTATTAAACAAAAGCAAAAATGTTCAAATTGTCTCCATCCTGGCTGCTTTTGCAGGATTTCAGAAGTTCAGCACAGTCAGGTGCTGCTGATCATTATCAGGGGTCAGACTATGTAGCAAGAATGACCATGACCTGACATGACCTTTTGACCACCGCCGGTCATGTCTCCTAAATAACTGAACTTTGTTTTGAAAAAGCTTTCTAAGAGACAAAACTCTATATTAGCTTCAATAATCTGTCCTTGTCTGCAGATAATGTCGACACGACAATCTGTTTTAAAATTTAAAATATTATATATATATCATATATAATTTTTTTATAATGAATCCTCAAAGATTATATTATATAATCATTAAGATGTTTTTCATTTTTAAAGGTATTTCTATTTATTTATTTATTTTAAAGGTAAACAAAAAATAATTTGCCTAAGATCTTAACACCTTCTTTCCAAATTGACAAAACTTGTAGGTTTTAACTTGGGTCTCTTGTCAATTAATTATTAGAAGGAAAATATTTCCTAACATCAACTAACATCAAGTCTACAATAACTTTCATCTTTAACTTTTAGAAACCTTATTAATTGTCCTTCATGTTATTTTTACTGTTTTAGTCATGATGCAATGAAATTGATTCTTGCTATATTTTTGTAATAAATTACCATAAAAGACAAAGCTGGTTCCTCATCTTTGAGTATTTTGGCCTGAGATAAGAATTCGCTGCATATTATACGACTCTCATACTTTGGTAAATATGAGTCTGATTAAAAAGGGTAAATAAATATTGGTCAACAAAATGACCTGGTGCTCCAACTTGGTAAAAGTGTAGTGCAGGACAGAAATAGTTGTCACCCTTTCTGTTTTTCTCCGAACAACTCGCTACAACTACCTCTAAGTTTGCTGCTTTGGAGGATGCAGGTGTGCATTAACACCATGTCAGGGTGAAAAGACATCAGCAGTGTCTTTAAAGAAAAAACTGCTGTGGTCCAATAATCTGAAAAGGTTAAAGGTCCATCATTCTACTGAGAGGAAGATTTTTTACAGGTGGAAAACACTGAAGACAGCTGCCAGTCCATCCAGGAGTAGAGGTCAGACTGTGCAATGCTCAGAGAAATGAGCTCCATCTGAGTCTCCAGGTCTCAGTCAGTAAGTCAAAGGTCATGACAGGACAGTTAATGACTGAACAAGTATGGCTTGTTTGGAAGGTTGCAGGAGAAATTCTCCCCTCTACAAGGAAACATGACAGCAGGACTTAGTAAAGTTTTTTTTATGAACCAGAAGACTTCTGGAAAAGGGTCCTTTGAACAGATCATGACTGTATGTCTTTTATTTGCTAAATGTGATTTTCTGTCATAGTTTAGTTTGTTCTGTTACTGTAAGTGTTTGACCCAATGGTGCCTGTAACATCTGTTCCTCCACAGGCATGATGATGCCTCCGGCCCCGGCTGTCGGTGACCCCATGCAGATGGCAGCAACTCAGCAGGCTCTCATCAACCAGCAAGCCTTACTCATGGTCCGACTTATAAAAGTCTTTTTTTTTTGTATTTGCTTTTCCTTCCTTTGTCTAAGTTTGCGTTCTCGCTCATCACCTCAGGCCCAGCAGATGACCATGCAGGCGATGAATCTGTCTCAACAGCAGACCAAGGAGCAGCAGAAAAAGCAGCAGCAGAAGAAGAAAGAGGAGGAGGAGCAAGACAGGGAGGAAGAGCGTCTGAGGAGACGTCGATCAACACGACGCTCTGTGGAACGTCGGCGATCACGTTCTCCTAAAACTACGTCACCTCCAGCTGTAAAGTCCAAAGCACCTGCACCGAAGCACAAGTCCAGGCAGGATGAGTCTGAGGTAAATCTGTTGTCTTTTTAAAGCTCTGCCACGAGAAAAGTGTGTAAGGAGTCCGAATGTGTGTGAGGTAAAGTAACACCAAGTAATATGATTGGGTTCACTTCCACACATAGACTGGGTTCTGGAACTCAATCTGGAAAAAGGCAGGACTTGTTTCTACTCTGGAATTCGAGAGGTGTTGCGCAAAATTACCTCCACCTCAAAATTCATCAGAGTACAGCAGAAGTTTTCTCTGGGCACATAAAAGTACAAATGTGTATGCACTATGGGTGCAACAATACATGTATCTGTATCGAACCGGTAAATACAGTGCTTTAGGTTCAATAAACTCTTGTATCGAACAATACAGATTTAACATTTATTTTATTAACTTGTCTTCTGAAGATGCTCTGTGTTGAAGGATCAGTGGATCTGTGTTCGACTGCTCCACCTAGGCTGCATTGTGGAGTGCTGATCCACTGAGGAAGTTGCTGTTTCAGCAACATTTCATACAAAAACTGTAGTTTTGAGGTTAAACAAATGTTCAAAATGAATTCCAATAAATTACAAGTTAGGAAGGGCATGGAAATAGCTCTTTTTTGTATTGAAAAAATATCAAACCGTGAGACTAAAGTATCGAACCAAACGGAATCGTGAATTTTCTGTATCGTTGCACCCCTAGTATGCACATTTGCCGGTTCCAACCCACTGTGCCATTGTGTCTTTGGGCAAGCCTCACCTCTGTCAGTGTGCCCAGGGGCAGCTGTGGCTACAATGTAGCTTACCACCATCAGTGTGTGAATAAGTGCATGACTGTAGTGTTGTTCAGGTCTTGGTGTGTAAAATCTCAAGGAACTCGATCAGGAATCTAACAAAATGATTTGTTTTCAAACATAAAGGGGTTGACAAGGCAATAAAAATTACTTCCAAAAAACACAAACGGGACACAAAGTAAAAACCTTCACTGGTGTTGGCTGTGGCAGAGTGGTTAGGGGAGTTGTCCTGGAACTGGTAGGTTGCCGGTTCAATTCCCCCATTCCAGCTGTCTCAGTTGTTATGTCCTTGGGCAAGACACTTCACCCCTGATGCCTCTGATGTGTTCCATCAGTCTCCATAGATGATTTTACACGTTAGCATTGTAGAGACCTAATAGAGTGCTGTGTGAATGGGTAAATGAGGACACAGGTTGTATTGTAAAGAGCTTTGAGTTGGTTGGATAGAAAGGCGCTATATAAGTATATTGTGTATATTTATAACTGACGTGGAGACGTACAATAATCCAACAGGAAAGTGAGGACAAGACAGAATATAAAAGTGAGAAAATGAGGGGATGATTGAGAACACCTGGGAAGAGACATGAGGATCTGGTGTGCATGAGAGGAGCTAGGGAAGAACACAGGGACAGGTTTACACTGAAGAGAACACAAAGAGAACAATAAAAATAATCAAATGTAAAGTACTTTAGTGAAGGCTTTACAGATAATAAAGATAATAAAAACAGCTACTAGTTTCAAATAACAAACTTGTATAAAATTTTAAGTGTGATTATGAAAAATCAGAAAATATGTTGACAAAATATTTTAAAAATGTGATGCAATACTGTATATATATACAGTACAGACCAAAAGTTTGGACACACCTTCTCATTCAAAGAGTTTTCTTTATTTTCATGACTATGA
>JARVJO010000125.1:975384-988681 GCA_031762555.1 Cynodonichthys magdalenae | reverse complement strand
GTCTGATCCCTCACCTAGGACCTGTTTGCCTTGGGTGACCCTACCGAGGGCATGAAGCCCCCGACAACATAGCTCCTGGGATCATCGGGACACTCAAACCTCTCCACCACGATAAGGTGGCAGCCCAGGGAGAAGCTTTCATCGCTGCTGGTGATAAATCCAACCACAGCTGTTCTCTGCAAACCACTTTACGACAGCCCAGGTGTTCACTGAGCAGTAATAATCATCTGAGATACTTTTTTAATTTATAAGAAAGCTCCAAGCTTTTAAAAGCAGCAAGTTGTTTTGTTAATGAATTTAAATTACTCATCCCCCTCCTTTCACACCTTAGGTTTGTTAGGATCTTTATTTACAGTGTTTTGGTCACAGGCATGAAAGTATGAAAAGAAGTGAAAAGAACTGAGAATCAAAGTGCTTCCAGAGAACCAGAGCCTCAGATTTTAGTCTTACTGGTCACTTTTTTGTAACTTTGTGCTGCAGGACCGAGTGTTTCAGATTCGTCTGGGAGAAGTTCAGTCTATGTGCACCATCCGTCCAAAGAAACAAGGCAAACTTCCAGGAGTGGACATCAACTATGGCAATTCTGCCAAACCCCAGAAAGTCACACTTCATCTGCAACAGGTAAAAACTGACTCTGACAAATTTAAAATAGCTGCTTTTAATTTGAATTTTAAAGTTCTTCTTTTGACACACTGATGTGTTTCTAGTGAAAGCATGAACAGTACTTCAGCTTTGTGTTCTTTAATAAAAATGTTTTATTTGATTGTACTGCTGACTTTGGATTTTCCACCAACATGTTGGACCTTAGGTTTAGTATTAATAATGAATGTACAGTACATGAATGTTTGGTAAAGTGTTCACATGGCGTGTCCATTCATATATAATTTACTGTGTTCATTTCTCCTTCAGGCTAAAGAGTTGTGCCATGTTCTTGCTCTGATAATGGAGGAGCTGATTCAATCAAATCACCAGTAAACACAAAGATTTCCCCTAACAGGCTTTTTGATTCAGCTTTGTTGTTGGCTTATTATCTGTGTTACTTTTTGATGGTTTTATTGATGAAACTGACTGAATGAAATGTTAAATTACTACTGATAAACAGTGATGTGGACACACTGATCTAATTATTGAGACATGTTGATCAGGGTTTAGGTTTAGATCAGGAGTAAATGCTGGAGAAGAGAAATAATTCAACACAACCTTTAATTTTTTTTTTTTGTAAAATTGTATTTAATAAGCCATTGCTAGAAAGTTAAAAATGTTATTTGAAGCCATACTAATGACATTTATTTAAAGTAAATATTTACAAAACAATAAAGAAATGTTGATTTACCAATTTCTTGTGTAGTTTTTCAGTGTCATTGTCTTCCAGTAGTGTGGATTCAACTTTCTCTAGTTCAAAACTTCAGTTTGTAAAACTTACAATAGACACTTTTTCCTAGTATGTCAAACGTCCTTCTACCCACTCTCCCTCCTCTGGACACTTCATTTGGACATGCTCACCCCCACCTCACTGATGTAAGTCAGATGAAATGCAACATGATCGTTCAGACTGATGTCGCTTTGAAAATCATCAGATATGGATGATTTTTGACCACATACTAAAAAGACCTGGGTGAGATTAGAAAAAAAAATATCTGATTTGTCACATTCAGACTATCAGGACAAAAAAATCTGATTTTGGTTGCATTTGCCTGCAGAGTGAATGCATATAGTATATTGTTAGTGTGGTGTATAATAAATTAATATATTATATTATAAATCTAAAAGCTGCCACAAAATATATTATCAATCTATTTAATGGTGCATTTAACCTAACCGCTGAAAACGTGTGGACTAAGAATGCAAAACATAAAATAAATATAAAACTGTATTTTATAGACCTGTATAGATATGATTGACATTTTTTCAATAAATTTATTTTTGAACAGTTATTCTGAAGTGCTAAATACTTAGAAAAGTATGATAATAACAACATATATGTTTCTATTTCCATTTCTTTATCCTGTTTACTGAGGCCATCAGCAGCTGAAAAGTTGTAAAAAAAATAAATATAAACATTGTGTTGATTAAAGATCAGCCTTCTCTCTTCGGTTCTTTCACTGTCCCATTTCTTCTAAACTAACCTCTTCCTATGGACAATTTCCTGCACTTCATTATTCCACCACCAGGTTTCCTGATCACCTGTTCTTTCTCCAGATGACACCAAGTACCTTCCCACCTTTGTCTCTAATCACTGCTGCTTTTTTTAACCACCCAGATTATTTAACAGATTCTTACTAAACTTCTCATAATCTTCTTCTTTCCTCAACTTCCAACATCTTCTTCTCTGACTTAATTTTTTCCTCTGCACCAGACAGCCTACACACCTCCATCTGATGCTGTCTCCTCTGCTCCAGCCTTGCAGTCTCCAAACCCAGCAGTTGGTAAAAAATAAAATCTACTCTGCCGAATTAGTTCTCTTATTTACCTCTAAAAGTAAAACACGAAAAAGAAATAACATGTTATTTATTAAAGACAGTGATGTTCAATATTTAGAATATAATAAGCAGGTAAAATCGGGTGACTAAAGCAGACTGAAAAGTAGATCAAAATACAGAGTTAGGCAGCAGTTACAGTTTTATTAACAGGATCATGATCTGAGTGTTTGCTCAAATGTCTAAGAAAAGGAAACAGCTTTGTCTTTTTCTTAACTCTGATGTAAAAACAAAGATTTATTTTGAAGGCCTGCTTTGTTTGACTGTGACCTTTGTGGTTTTCTTTGTAGATCTTTGGTTTGTGTTCAGGCTTCTGTGAAGTTTGGCTTTGGCTTTTGTTTTTTTGACTTTTTTGCGTTGCGTTTGTTTGAACTTGGTTGCCTTGGATGTATGTGGAATGCCAGTAGGTAAGGACCGGAGAGTCTCTCCTCCAGGGCAGGCCTTGAAGATGTGGGCATCTTTCACCCTTATACCTCTAAGTTCAGGAGGGTTCCAACAGGTGGCTCTAACTTTCAGGTTAACTTTCTCAATCCACCTAGATGAAGAGAAAGATAGCAATAATACAGACAAAACAATGGTAAGCATCCATAAACAATATTGGAAATGCAAAATAAGCTGCATGTGTGACTGTAAAACTACAATAACATCATCAGATCAGATGGAACGTAGAGTTTTGGAACAATGCTGTCATGTCCGGTCGGTGTGTATGCTCAATCATCCAGGATATATCAAGTCCAAAAGTTTGAAAAAAAGCAACTAGATTTCCATTCTGCAGCTAAAGATGTTTCACTTCACAGCTCTACCAACTGAGCCACCATGTGTCCCTGAGTTTCTGCTGCTGACAATGAGCCTGAGCAGTGTTCTTTCTTTGTGGACTTAGGGACTTCCATATAAACATGGAGTGGCTTCCCCCGGATATATTCATTGGTAAAACGATAGATTGATTTTTACCAGTCGTTTACCAGTTTTTGCAGTCTGTAATCTTTTTTTAGGTGCTGGTTGGGTCCCTCTGCAAGGTTTCATGTGTTGCCGTCTCTCAGTGAGGTGAAGACTTTTTCCTGGTATTCAGAAGTGTCAGCTAGTAAAATAGAGATGTTTTGGTCCTGGCTGTGAGATGTTTTAAATTTCATTACCTGTGGTGTGGGATGTGAAAGAGACGTTGGCACTGGAAAAGGTTGTTGTTACCTTCATTTTGAGTTTTCCTCCTTTGCTTTGATAGGGCGTTGTTCCTAATTGTGGATTCAGTGGCAGTGATTAACAGGTGTTTCTTTGAGAAATTACAAATTTCAATCTTTTTGTCGGAACATCCTCTGTTCACCTGTTCCCCCATGTTTTGTCTCATGTATGTTTTCTTGAATGGGTGTTCTTAACTCTATCTCATTCTACATTGCATCCCTGATGTTGTGTTGAACGACAAAATAAAGCATCTCATCTCATCTCATCTTTTGGCCGTGTCAGTGTCCTGTCCAACAAATGCTTAACCCATTATAGTTTAGAACTTGGCTATTTCTGGTATAGATTAAATGAGTGTTCTTCAGCAGTGGTTTTCCTGTCAGAGACTGGGACGATAACAGCTTATAGAACTTAAAAGTCAGTGGGCTGCTGGTTCGACTCCCTGTTCTACCTGTCTCACTTGTTGTGTCCTTAGGCAAGACACTTCACCTAACTTGCCTACTGATCGTGGTCAGTGCATGGCAGCCCCACCTCTGTTAGTGTTCCCCAGGGCAGCTGTGGCTACAATGTAGCTTACCACCATCAGTGTGAATGTGTAAATGTTTGCAGTGTAAAGTTCTTTGGAGTCTGTAGGGACTTGATAAAACTATGCAAGCAATACATGTCAAGTTGAATGAATTGTTCGTAAATTGCACAGATTTTACCCCACTTTGTAGGTACACAGACATTCTCACAGATTTGTTCAAATCTCACTGACTTTTTTTAAAACCTCAGTTCCAAATTTATCTTACGTCTCAGAGACTGTAGGACACAAAATAAATAAATAAAGTGAAATAACCATCTCTCAACCCACTCTGCCACTAAAAATAAGTTCCCCACCTTTCCCCATCCTCCTTTCTCCATCCATTCATCCATCTCCACCCCATGTTCTGACTTTCCTCGCTGCCGACAGTCCACCTGCTTACCCCCCACCCCCGTGTGTGAATCCTACAAATTTAGGGAAAATTCCAGATTTTTGATGGTCCTGATACAGGTAAATGTTCGAAGGGTTGATATGTATGGATTTATCTTTCTAAACAAATTGTTGGAGATAAAGATAGAATATTTTTAGGTACATTTGTTAAATCTTAAGAAAATTCCCAATATTCTACAAAACCTTTTTTTAATCAGAACAACTTGTTGTATTTTAGCTGTCTTACATGCGAAGTGGCAATAGGGGGCAGTCACACATTAGAGGATTGTCAGCTAGGTTGATGACTTCCAGGGTAGTGAGGGGGTGGAAGTCAGGCACCTCCTCCAGCTGGTTGCCCTCCAGGAAGAGACTCCTCAAGCCTGGACCCACTCCAGCCAGAGAGTTCTCGGACATCTGCATTGTGAGAGATCACATAAAACATGGTTTGATAATAAAGTATTAGGTTAAGAACTTCCTCAGTGTTCCTACTCACTTTCTCTAGTCCCATGTTGTTCAGATACAGCTCCTTCAGAGATCGTTCCAGAGGTTTAAATGCGTTTGGACCCACCCAGCGAATTGAATTACCAGACAGCCTGAGGTCCTTGATGCTCCCTGCCCTGCTCAGAGCTTCAGTGGGCACCTCCTTCAGCTTGTTTCCTCCCAGATGGAGTGTATCAAGATCACAAGCCAAATCCAAAGACCGGGGTGACACATGCTTGATGGCATTCCCAGTGAGATAAAGAGCTCTGAGACTTTCTGAGCCTGTCAGGATACCTGGCTCCAGTTTGGTGATGGCATTATTCTCCAAGTGAAGTGCCAACAGAGTGGGCACTAGTTTGAAGGATCCTTGGGGAAAATTGACAAAACGGTTCTTCTCCAGGTGGAGATAAGTCAGCTGAGGTAGACCTGAGGATAGATTTAGATAACAAACACAAATGTAAAAGAAGAATAAAACCATGTATTGTACAAATTACAATTATTCTATAAAATACCTTTAAAGGCATCAGGGTTGAGGGAAGTGAGATCATTTTCTGACAAGTACAAGTAAATCAGTCCCTTCATCCCACCAAAAGCGCCTCTTTCAACCTCCACAATCTTGCAGCGCTGCAGGTGCAGGGAGACCACCTGAGCGAGGCCAGGGAAGCTATTGCTAGGGATGTAATGAAAGTTGTTTCCACGTAGGTCGAGGAGTCGTGTATGAGGGGGGAAACCTCGAGGGACCTTGGTGTGTCCGCGGTTCTCACATGAAGAATGATGAATCTCTGCCTGCAGACAAATGAGACCAGGACACAGAAACACAACCAATACATTTTACTGTTCTAATGTTATCACTGTCGACATTTCAGTATCTGTCAATACTGTCTTGTGTAGTAAAAACACTAGAATGTGGAGATCTATCATCTCAAAAGGAAAATCCCTGGAAGTTATAAACCTGATGAAGTGAAACACAAATGAAATGTCATTTGTTTTAAATGTGTTGTTGTAAAACACTGAATTACAGTACTGTAATAATCTGGATATACACACTTGGGAGACATTTTTGGGTTAAAGATGGCTGTTAGCACAAGTTTATTGCATCAGAATTTGTGTTCTATCCTAAGTTTGAATCTGTTAATTGGAGAGCTAATAATTAACTGCTACCTTTATCCACAGGTTTCTGTAAAAGTGTATGTAGGCTGCATTGACAGTTCGCTACTTCCAGTATGGAAAGTGAGAACTAGGGATTCATTCATTGCTTATGCTAATAACAAAAGAAGTCTGTTTTTGTTGCAGTTTGTGTTTTGTGTGTTTATCTGTTTTCCTCCTGAGGTGTTCCTGATTGACCTAGCAGTCATGATTGACCACAGCTGCAGCTGGTTGTCCTGAGGAGTTTCTGTGGGTATTTAAGGCTGTTCAGAAGATCAGGTCTTTACTGGAGCATCATATGCCAATGGTATATACTCGCAGCTGCGTGTTTAGACTTACCTGTTTCCTCCTGATACCTAGAAACAGCCCAGAACTGAAGCTCACTCACCTGGACTCACCTGCATAGGCAGGCAGACAGCTGCCTTGCTACTTCCTGGTTACCTACCTGATCCTTCAGACTGCTGTCCTCACCCCTCTGTAAAACTGAATCACTTACCTGTGGATACTTACTCTTTCCTCTGTGCTGTTGCCTCCTCCTAGAAAAGTAAGCAAACCTGCCTGATATACTATTTATGATCTTCACAACACCTACCTGTTATTCACCTGCCCGCTTCCTGCCTGCTGAGTTCCTGCACAGAGACATCACTTCCTTTTTGTACCTCGGCTCCTGTGTCTCCTTTCTGAATGCTCACCTTTGACATTACCTGAAAACCTGATAGTTTTTGCTTTAACTGGCAGTTTGATCACGAGTTCAGGTTCAACTTGTGTTTTTGTCGGCTACCACAACCATTCAAGAAAACTGAGAAATGCTTTAGAAACATTTTGCCTGGAACAAGAAGTAGTAAAGGCATGTCCATTCCCAGCACCTTAACAGCACTTTGCTAACGAAGGAGGATCGTAAGCTTATGTGGCTGGCAGCTATAACACTCAAAACCTCCCAAAGAGGTTTCATTGACAATCCCATGGATATACACCCCAATCCAGAGCACTATCTGGGCTAAAACTGGCCACCAAAGGCAGCTCGTCCAGACCACTGAGTCAGACGGCTTCCAGCAATTTCAACAAAAACCCTGAGTCTGTACCTGGCAGAGGTTGCACTAGACTTTTTTTTCTTTTTTGCTGTCCATTATTTTGACTGACAGGGTCAAAAATTTGAACGTGTGCGTAGAACCTGGCGCACGCCACGTTTTTATGCGTACGCACAGTTTATACACGAGGGCCCAGAAATCAGCAAGACTTTCTGAATGAGGGATTTCCAAATACAAGCTGTCATTTTAGCAGGAGGAAATCCCGCAGCACCACTGGTTCAGTTGCACCGTTTTTGTGACCTGTAGTGGTCACAGACGCGCTCCAAAGCCTTCTGTCCTCTCTTCAATGCGCTGTCAGCTCCTGGATAGTGAGATGCATTCAGTATGGTGTCTTCATATAGTATATATTAGCCTGGTTGTTAGCATATTTTTTGCAGCAAAGTCTCAAATTTAAAGAAATGTTAAGTCCATGGTTGGTAGCTGCATGCTGGCAAAACTATATAAATGTCTTAATTTAACTGTTCTAATTTTGAGTAAACTGGGGATACTAAACATGTCTATTCCTGAATACACACTAAAATGTTCTGTCTACATGTGGCACGATTAAAAGATGAGATTAACCCCCAGGGCTCTAAAAGTCTCTAATTAGTTTTAAAGAATATGCTAATGGAGTTATTGGAGGCAGGTTATTTATTTTTATTTATCATTTATTTAAAATGACTGCAGCTGTATGAAACCCTCCAGTTCAACTCTAGAAGTTAAAAACAAACTAGCATCCAGTGAATTTTCTGTTTAGAATGGAGGGTGGAAGGCTAATCACAATATTAACTCCAGGAGGGTGGGGCTTAGTAACATGTTAAAGTATTTTAAAATTAAAGTAGTAGGCTACTTTGCTAATGGTGAGCATGTGAATTTGTTAATAAACTGGCAGGCACAACAGTGATAAATGACTTTTGCGAGGAACGCAAAAAGTATTGCGAGATAACGCAACAGTATCACGTGGGAACGCAAAACAAAAATATTCTCCCATGTCCCCTCGCGGGCTCCGTACTCTCCCTCCCTCTCCTGCTGGTTGCTTATTGTCCCCACCTTTGCTGCTCACTATTTAAACACCTGCTCTTCACCTACTCAGTGCGAGATCGTCTGCCTTGTTTAGAGCAATCAAGCCTTGTTCAATGCTCCAGGAGTTTACCTGGTTTTTGACCCTGCCTGCCTCAGACCACTGCCTTTGCCTAGACCTTACTGGTGAGTAAAGTTTTTGACTTCCTGTTGCTCAACGTTGCCTGACCCTGTATTCTGGATTTTCCTCACAAGACCCCTCCTGTGCATGACCCTGGACTGGTCCTCCAGGTCACTCATTCACAACCCACCCAAACCCTGCAGAAGCTGGATTCTTGGACCCAGTGGATCCCTGAAACCTGACCCACCAGTGCTACCAGAACTAGCAGGACCACTTCAACACCATCCCATAGTATCTTCTAAATCTTTTGAAAACTTCTTCCTTGTCTTGGCTGTATGTTGGGTTCTGGCTCTTTTACTTAAACATTACATTTTCTTTTATTAAAAAAAAAAAGACATTGACTAGTACCGATTAGCTTCAGCCTCACAGCATTAAGAAGTCTGCTAACAGTCAAATGGTTTCAGTATAATTTGTAGTTCGGTTTATGTACATTTTATTAAGCATCCATGTCATTAACATTTATGTCTTTCTGAAGTACACTGATAAGTGTTTAAATACAGAGACGTATGTTTTGTAAAAGTGATACCAGAAAATGGGATATAGAAGAAGGATGTTGTTGAGAACATCATGAGACCACTGCATGTGTGCTAATTTAGCAAGATGAAGGTTACATTGTGTTCTAATGAATATCTGTTGACTGTTATGACAAGAAAAAGGGATGTTAAGACACTGAATGAAAAGACAAGATGATGCATGTGAATGTTTATTAAAAAAACAGCATTATCCAGAAGGATTCTGTGAAGAGCGGTCACGTTCCCTGTCTCATCGTTTTATCCTGTTTTCAGGACTTTTTTCAGCATCTCTTATTCTGGCGCCAACTCTGGTACCTGTAACATTCTACCCATCTCCACAGGTTCAAGTGTGAATATAAACAATGCCAATAACTAAAAACAGTTTGGGAAAGCTCAAAATTACAATTTAAAACTGCAGGGAGGAAAAACATTTTCAGTTTTAAAATTTCCAAGAATGCTTTTCAGATAACTTATTTCTACAAAAAATGAAAGTTATGTACATTACTTGAAGGAATATGTATTTCCTGTCACCTCTGACAGTTTTAATATGCACAGACTGCACGGCTTCATCCTGACAGCTTTAAGGCTCAGAGAACGTGTTTAGGACAACTCTCAGCTATGACCACACCAACTATATAACAGCACCTGTTGACTGCAACAGTTAATAGATACTGCTCTCACCTACCACACCACATTTTATCTTAATATGTGAACAATTTCCTGAGCTAGTCATTTTTGTATTAGCTCTTAGCCATATTAAAGAGCTGACCAGTTTGAATTGGGTTGACTCCACAATTTCTTCAGCTGTAGATAATGACATTTGCTGAAAGTTTCTTTAACATTCATTCAGTGGTTATGAAATATTTTGTTAACAGTGTTGCCTACTATAGGTAATGGTACAGTTTTAAAAACAGGTCCTGCTCAATTAGTGCTTAGAATATTTGCTGGGGTTGAGTATCAGCTACTACCACACCAAATTATGATGACTATGTTTTACAATCAAAATATCTTTGTCATAAACAAGTACAACAAAATTAATTTTTGTCCTTTTGGTATCAAAGATATATAAAAGATAGGTCTCCGGTCCATCACAGGGATACAGACAAATAACACAAAACAAATTCACACTAACCTTCACCTTCAGGCATGTTTTTGGTCTGTTGGAGAAAACCAGAGTACATAGAAAATGTGGAGAGCATGTAAACTCCACAGAAAGGCAGGTGAGGTGACCATACTAACCACTGCTCCATCGTGCCACCAAAGTGTAAAAATGTTAAAACAATATATTAATTAGACTAAAGGTTCACATTAGAAAACCCACTCACCTCACAAACACATTTTGCGGGGCACCTGATCTTGTTTCCTGGCTCTTCAGTGGGTGGTGGAGATCTCCTTGTCGCTTCCTCAAACTCTGCCTTCAGCATGGCCTCCTGACTGAGGCAGCGCAGCTCTGCAAGGTAAACAGCCTCCAGACTCTCTCCTGAGAGATGGCCTGGTCCTCCACAGGTCCCCATCAGCTTCACCTTGTGACGGATTGCCCACTCTCTGCAGAGAAATAGGAAAAGATCAATATTGTGAAAACGTTTGGTTAATATCCTACTATGTGGGAGATACAGACTCTATTCACATTTCACAGAAGCACTTATCTCATTACACCAATCCAGATTGACTGGTAATTGTAATGGATGCCTCTCTCACCTAACCTTTGAATACTCTTTAATGCAGCATTATTCATAATAAGCAACTTTTCTTGCTTCCCCCTGGAAGGATGGTTGTCTGGGGGGGACAGCACAATCATGCTGAGAACCACAGTTCTGCAAGTATCTGAATATAGCACAGCATTTATTTTAATGTCTCTCTTTGAGATGTAAATAGTTCAGAAAGCTTATCTGTTTCAAACACCAGTACTCAAAGTTGCTCCATGTTTCAGGACCAACACAATTGGTATATGTCCTGAATAGAGACACTCTTTTTCAAACTGCCAGGCCATGAGTGGAATGGAAACACCACCCTGCAGGCACCTGAAGGTCCTGACATGGTAATTACTCCCAGTCTAGTGGAAGAGAGGCTTCTTTGTGATGGACCGGCCCATATGAAGTTTTGGCTAGGACACCTAGAGCTGACAGCTTGTCTGAAAACATCCAGTTTACAGTAGCCCTTTGTCAACTAAATCTGAAATCACTCCAATTGGAAACTGGAAAAAGAGGTGCCCCATCCCAGAGCACCACTCTTTTTTTTCAATTTCCTCGGGGGGTTAAGGCATTGATGAGCTTTCCTGGTGATTTATGAGGTGTTAGAAGTGTCAGGTGAGGTGAATGCCAAGATATTTAATGTGGAGAGCCATTTCCACAGCCTGAGCTTATGTTTGAGATTGAGAGGTACAGACTGGATCAGGGGTTCTCAATCTTGGTCCTCAAGGATCCCTATCCTGCATGTTTTGGTTGTTTCCCTGCTCATCAATAAATCTTTAAGTTCTGAAGAAAGCCTGCAATCACTCATTCATTTAAATTATGTGTGCCAAAACAGGGAAACAACTAAAGCATGCAGGATAGGGGTCCTTAAGGACCAGGATTGAGAACAACTGGACTAGACATACAGTAGTTGGTCTCACTTAAGTACACACTCTAGAACCAATTTCACTGAGAGGCTGAAACATTCCACTCTGGAAAAAACAAAAGGAAAAAAATAAGTAGGTCCTCTGGACAGGTTCTTCTTTAATGAAACGTTTCGTCTCTCCTCCAAGAGACTTCTTCAGTCTGAGGAGTTTCAGGTAAACTCAGCCTTACAAGCTCCGCCTCCACATGGTGGACATACAGGTTGGTCACATGAAGAGAGGACCATCAGCCAAACAACAGGTCGTTAGTGCCTTGATTATCTCTATTGTTCATAGAGGGTCATGTGACCCATCACCTGACTATCGTTAGGGCCCTGATTCACTGGATTCAACTGGACCCGAAGACCTTCACCCCTGTTTAATGATGGACATTTTTTCTTCTCAAAAATGGCTTCCTTTACTCCTCTTTCAAACCAACGTTCCTCTCTATCAAGGATGAGAACATCTTCATCTGTGAAAGAGTGACCGCTGGTCTGTAGATGAGTGTAAACTGCAGAGTCCTGGCCTGTAGATGAGTGTAAACTGCAGAGTCCTGGCCTGTAGATGAGTGTAAACTGCAGAGTCCTGGCCAGATGAAGTTGTTCGTCTGTGCTGGCCCATTCGTTTGAACAGTGGCTGTTTTGTTTCTCCAATGTATAACTGATCACAGTCCTCCTGACACTTAGCAGCATACACAATGTTACTCTGTTTGTGCCGGGGAGCTTAATCTTTGGGGTGGACTAATCTATGCCATAATGTGTTTTGGGGTTTGAAAGCCACTGGGATTTTTTTCCTTTTGATTTTTTACCTGGATTACTGAGATGCATCAGGACTTTCCACTCTGGAGTTGTCCATGATGAGAGGTGCCAGGCTGGTGTGGGTCTACTTGGCCACTGATCTGAACCTCAGTCGTGTTCCATTTGATGTCTATGCTAGTCACGGTTTGACCATTGCAAACACCATGTTCAAACATAAGTGCATGTGGCACCAGGACACCCTAGGTTGTATGATTGAATTTGTCATGTCATCTGATCGGTGGTCGTATGTTTTGGACACTCGGGTGAGGAGAGGAGCTGAGCTGTCAGCTGATCACCACCACTAATGAGAGGCTTCATTGATGTAAAGAGGAAGGGGAAGTCTTCTGTATATTTACATTCATCACTTTGGTTACTTCTGTTGTAAAGGGGGGAGTGTATATTTTAGTAGCTGGCATTTGCCACCTGGTGTGTAATGTGCAAAACCTAACTGTGTTAGCTGGTTTGCTAAAACAAAGAACCAACTGCTAATAGCTGTCAGGAGCTCCAGCCTAAGGTAAAAACTAAATCTGTGGTAATTAACGCCTGACAACAAAGAGTTAACGAGCATTCTTTGGCATTCAGTTGTGGTGTAGTGGTAGAGCAGCCAACTTGAGATCAGAAAGTCACAGGTTCAACTCCCTGCCTTGCCCACATGTCTTGGTGTCCTTGAGCAAGACACCCGACCCCCAACTGCTCCCTGAGTGCTCACATAGCTGCCTGCTGCTCCACTTGGGTGTTTCTTATCTGTTATGGGTCACATGCAGAGCACAAATTTTATCCTTGCATAGGGACATGCCTTGATGATAAATAAAGCACATTTACTTTAAGGCGGATTTACACTACATGCGTCTCCGCTCCGCTGCGCTGCGGTCCGACCTCCGCAGCAAATACGCAACCAT
>JARVJO010000125.1:819883-833715 GCA_031762555.1 Cynodonichthys magdalenae | reverse complement strand
GACTGGAAATCTGAGGCTGAGATGAGATGGCACGAAAAGAACACGAGAAGGAGGCACAAGACAACAGAAAGCACACACACAAGACAGATCCTCACTCTACTGACTTTGTGTTGTTTGCTACCGTTACTTTTGTTTACACCCGAGCGTGTCGGCACCTACACATTTTTTTTAACCCCAATTTAAAAAAACGTAACTTCTCAACCGTTTGCGCAATCTGAACATTTCCAAAGGCTAGGAAACTGCGCTTTCAGACAAAATATGGGTTATTATGGTAATTTCCCAGGAGCACTTGCAAGGACAGTGGAATCTCTGTTTGTTTACCCTCCTCGCGGGCGTTCGGTGCGTAACTTAGCAGAAAGTTACAAGCGACACAGAGTTTATTTTAGAGAAGAGTAAATAATATTGAAGAATAATGTCTGGAAGACGTTCTTCAAGAGTTATAAAACCACCACAAAGATTCGACGAATTCACAAACGAATGGAATATCGGGCTATTGAAGCTGGCAGAACTGTTTGATGTTTACTGCCTCAAAACAACCTGAGAGGAGGACAAGGCGTGGCCCGTATTTATTTCTAACAATGTAAAAGATAAGTGGTTTATTTCTAAATCCTTTTGGCTCATATTGTCTTTGTGTTTTTATTTGTATCATCATTAAGTTATACTGTTTCCTTGTAAATCAATTTGCACGTTATAATTTAATAACACGATATGGTACTCGGCAGTTACTCACTACTCACAGTACTTGAGTAGTTTATAATCAAAGTACTTTTTTACCTTTACTCAAGTAAATTTTTGGATGGCTACTCACTACTTTTACTTGAGCAAAATTTTTGTGTACTCTACCCACCTCTGTATGCTACACAAAAAATGTAGAAAGCTCACATTCCATGTGTTTTAAATTTAACATGCAATTTTAAACTTCAAACTTCAACCTTAAATCATAAATAAAACCCACACACCTACAGCCTTCGTCTGTAAAATGACCAAAGGTTTAAAGCTTTGCTTTCCTCAAGGAGTGTGCAACATAAAACTCACTTGTATTTTCCTGCATAGTATTGCTACAAACCAAAATGTCCCTCTCTGTGATGAGGTGAATGATGCACCTAAGCCAGACAAAAATGAAGTCATACAGCCAATATTCTCACAGAATGAGAAAGTAAATGGACATGCCATTTGTCAGCTAATGAAAGGATTATTTTATTTCTACCTTACAGGTTTGTAGTGTAAAGTAGTGTATGATTTTACCTCTAATGGTTTGAAAATCAGTCAAAACAAATATCAATAAATAATGTAAATCTACTACATGATTAATGCTATTCATTGAACAAGTTTTAATATAATTTAAATCACTTTTTTTCCTGAAAACCACTGAATCCACCATACTGCTGAAATTATAAAAATCCAGATTTTTTTGGATCAAAGTTATTCCAATCAAACTAAAATGTTTTGCACAGATTAACCAGATTAAAACCAAGATTGGATTACAAATTCAAATCCGATTTTAGTACCTGTTTTTGCTTTTAAACAACCCATTTTCAAGTTATTGCATTTTCCAATCCATTATCCAAAAATTTGATCAAATTTGCTTTGAATAACTGGCCTTAGGTGGTTCAACACCAGCCTTTCAAAGGATTTCATGTGCAAATTTGCCTTTCTGGAAAGCAGGGCAATGGTTACATTATAGTTTTTTTCTTACATACCATTTTTGACAAATTAAAAACCTATGAAATACTTTAACCAAAGTACATGTAGCACAAATGTACAAGAGCTCGGCATGAATAAAAAGGAGTGGTAGAGTGCTTCTCCACCTAACCAAACCCACCTGTGACATATACTTGTGTATTGTCATAGCAACAAAGCATGTTGGTCATATGACAGCAATATTGCCCTTTGTTTATCAGGCCCTGAGAGTTTTGTGTGACACAAATATACTCTTATACTTTTTGTAATCCTGTATGTGAGTGTGAGTGTGTGTGTGTATTTGCAAAATGACTGTTAGATGTGTGAGAATGTGACATGTAGGTGTGTGAAGCCTTGAAGCCGAAGTTGTCTCAAGGCTGGCAGGCAGGCGATGTGTCGGCAAACTTTGGAATATTTGAACAGTGAGGCCCACTCTTACTCTGCTCTCTCCCGGTTTCTCACTCCACACCCCCTGACGTAACCACAGTTGTAAAAACAGTGCCATCCAGCTGCAGACACAGTCATTAGAACAGTCCACCAACAAAAGCAATGAATGAGGAACAAGCACAAATCAGATGCAGTACTATTCTGTTGACACTGGATCAACACATTGCAGATTGGGTATAAGAAAATATTTTTAACCTATAAACAACTGAAGTCCAGTCTAAAATTAACAGTGCCAAATCTGTCTCCCAGTTTTAACACATTGAAACGTGAGAAAGTGTCAAAGGTGTTTTCAGCTGTGTGTTTTGGGTCATTATTTCATTTTAGAAACCATGAACTCCGACTGAGACCAAGTTTTCTGACACGGGCAGTACATCTCACTCCAGAATGCCTTGATAGTCTTGAGATTTCATTGTAACCTGTACAAATTAAAAACACCCTGTGGCAGATGCAGCATATCAACCTCAAAACACAACCAAGGCTCCTCCATGTTTCACTGTAGGTACAGGGTACTTTTTATTTTCTACTTCATGTTTATTTAAATAGACAAGTGAAAATATTTGAATTCATAAAATAAATCACTCATCTCATTGAGGGAAGAGGCTGTAGAAATAATTTATTAGGACAAGTTATTAAGAGCTGAAAATTCAGGGAATGAGTTTCAGACAGAAACCAGCTTTGTCTTTTTGGTAATTTATTACTAAAATAGAAAAATCTAATTTCATTGAACAATGAATAAAAATTGTAAAAATTAATAACATACAAGAAAATACTTTAAAGGTACAAATAAAGTAGATTGGTTGATGTTTAACCATTTGAAGGCGTAAACAGTAATTTTTCCTAAAGAAAATATTTATTATTTAATTGACAAAATGGCCTGGTTTAAGAAACTATAAAGTTTTGTCAAATTGGAGAAAAAGGTTAAGAATCTTGTCAGATTAAAAGTTAGTTATTTAAATTTACAGCAGATAAGAAGAGATATCAAAATGCCTCAAGCTCATCAAATACCCAGAACTGCTTTGCAAAAAACATTTGTGATGCAGAGAGAGGTACAGTTCCACAGCTTACCCAAATGTTGGAGACAAGTTTGTCTCTTCAGAGGTGGGGCGGCTTACTGTTGGACCCGTTTCTCTTAGAGTCCAGACCAGCTTAGAACTGCCAATGAGGTCATCACTTCAGAGCAGTTAGCATGCTCTGTAGGGACAGTGTGGCTTCCTGTCAAAACAGCCTCAGTAAGCTTTTGTTTTGTTTGACCGGGGGATCAGCTCCAGGCCCAGTGTAGCTAATCGGGAGGATCTGGACTTTTCCCGGTGGGCTGGTTAATATTTGGGCCGCAAGGGCCGGTAACGATTTAGTTATTGATCAGATCACTCTACGGCTTTCCCTGTATTGCCGACCAGGGCTGCCTCCACCACTACCTGGCAGCTCTCGTGTTTTTTTTTTCCTTTGTTGTTGTTTTGCACCCTGACGTAACACGTTAGTGGTCACGCGGTCAGTCATGTTTAACAGATGGAAAGAGCAAGTGTGGTTGTCAGAGAAAGTTAGAATCAAAAAGAGGAAACCTCTGGAAACTGTGCAAAAATGAGCAACTTTTTCAGTAAAAGGAGGTTGTGGTTTGAGGACGATGAAACAGGTAAGGCAACTTGTTGAACTTTGTCTGCAAACCACTGTTCAAGTTAGTTAATTATCAAGTCAATGAATCATGTGGCGTTGTGGCAAATAACATAACGTTATATATAATAAATAGGATGCGACACCACATAACTGGGAAACTGTCTTGTAGCTCCTCAGAGTCAGAACCAAGATACAGAACCATCCTGCTCTTGAGCCCACAGGTCCAGAGTGAGCAGCATTGACTGAGTAGTATTAGAATTAATAAAATGAAGAGTATGATGCAGATCTGCTTTATATGAAAAGTGCTCTGAGATGGTTTGGTTATGTAACAGAGCTAATGATCTGAAGGCTTTGTCAGCAGCCTGGAGACTCCTGCGCATCAGCGTTTGTTTCACGAAAGCCTCCAGGCTGCAGTATGGAGACTCCTGCACCACAGCACTGGTGACACAGAAGCCTCCGGGTTGCGAGTCGCGGACCTTGACTGCCCCTTGTTTTGTCTTTGCCGGCTCCAGGAATCGGCAAAGGATGCGCGTTTGCCTCCCCGGCACCAAGGTGTCAGATGCTTCAGTCTGTCCCTACACTGCGGGCAGCCTGTCTACTACTGTGGTAACATTGTGCATCTGCTTATATTAGTCATTTATTTTTACGTTTCTGAAATTCTAACATAAACGCCATGTTGGGAGGGCAGAGCTAACGTAAACAAAAGGTTGGGAGTGTTGGGATGTGTTCTGTGTCTTGTCTTGTCTCCTGTCTCCCTCTTGTGTTCCCTCTGGTCATTACATCTTTCTCAGCCTTTTTTCCATCCACTCTCACCTGTGTCTGTTTAGCAATCAGTTTCTCCCCAGCTGCTGATCATCTTCTTCCTGTTTGTATAAATACTCTTCTGGTTTCATCACTCCTTGTCGGTTCATTGTTTGGTTCTCACCAACTGTATGGTTGTCCTTGTGTTCTCCCTGTGCCTTATTATTTATTTTTGTTTTGCTGCCACGTCAGCTTTTTGTTTTGTTAAATAAATCCTGTTTTATTATTCAAACTCACCTCCGTCCGGAACTGGGTTCATTCCTCCTGCGTCAAAACCTTAACAGGGAGGGCGTTGCCAACAGCATCTTATTTGTATAACAGCACTTTCTGAAGCTCAGAACAGGCCGAACTGAAAAGGTGAAATCGCCCTATCTGAGATTCATTTTGTGAACTAAATCAAATTAACATGTTTTTTATAGCCCACAGATGGATCCTAACTTGTTCTAGGACCCCCATAATAGGTTTTCTTTAAGTCAAAGGTTACGCTTGAGTCACGTGATGGACTAAACCAGTGTTGATGGGTTTGGTAGACACTGAAAATTATCACTGTTAGGTAAAACCTGCTTTAGCAGATTGTAGGCTGAGTGTTTGCCTTCACAGTCAGAGAAAACATCCTTAAGATGGTTATCACCTGTCTGGTCCTTGGACTCAGTTTGGTTTTGGTTGGTCTGAGTTTTCTGTGGCCACCAGTATGTAGCAATGTAGTTCCAGCTCCTCAGGTAATGAAATTGAGTGGGGTTTGCAAACCTCTGTCCACAATTCCAAGTTTCATAAACAGAGGGTAGGCTTTAGCCTATCCAGAAAATCTCTTCCAATGAGAAGGGGAGTTGAGTTAACATTTGAGAGGTACACTGGTGTAAAAAGGTCAAAGGTCCGATGGCAATCTGTAGTAGTGCCACTGAGGACAAGGTTGTCTCATCTTGTGAGTATGGAAGCTCTGTCTTTGTCCAGGGTTGAACGTTCAGTCCAGTGTTAGCACATTTTGGCAAACATGTGGCAGAGTGCAGAAACACTGTCATCCTTCTGTTTCTACCCTTAGTACGTGCTACAAGGTCAATACATTGAAATAGGTAAAAGAAATGTGGGAATATATTCTTTCTACAATATTCTATTCTACGTTATTCTACAACAACTTTTTAGTCAAATGAGTTACAACAACATCTTATTTCCCTCTGGGATCAATAAAGTATTTTTGAATTTAATTGAATTTTTGATGGCTGACTGAATACTTTTTTGCTTTTTTGTTAACTGCACATACTTCATTTTTGCCAAGATTAAGTTTATGCCTGGAAATTTACCTTAATTGTTGAGGATAAGGAGTAACAGGTCAGACAGGTTTAACAGAAGGCCATTCACATGCAACCCTGCTTTTCACTCCACACCATTTCTAGATAGTATATCTGGTTGAGATGGTAAAGTAATGAAGAGAAGCTCCATTATAATGGCAAACAAGAAGACTTAATGGCCATTTCTTACTCATCAAGCAATGCAAGTGTAAAAATTAGGCGTTACTTTGTGTTTTAGTGATTTTTGTAATTTATGTTTTATTTGTTCTGTTGTGGAAAATATTATTTACCCAAGACAGAAAATACGTGGTCTAAGAATAAAACGTACTCCGTGAAATGGTCATCAGGATTTATTGCATATGCAAGGCACACCTCATGTCACACAGGGCAGTGGTACATAAAATGTGCGCTGAGGCAGTCTCAGCAGATTACATTTATACAGAATGTTATCAAAACAGACAATGAACACCTCTCTTTGCGCCGAGGAGAATATGATATGTGATAAAGTATCCAGCAAGAATGATTACTTCTAAAACATCTTGTCCTAATTGTAAACCATCTGTCTGAAAGAAAACAGAGGATAAACAGTTAAGTCATGGTGACATTTAGGAAAAGAAAAGAGGTCATTGACTCTTGGCCTGAGAAGAATGCGGGACCTAGGAAATAAATTATTTTTCCAAGATAGTTCTCACGCTGCAAGAAAAAATAATAAACATGTTTGCTGGAACTGATGCTGTAGACATTTTGTAAAGAATTTATCTAGGCCCACTAGTAGTATACTTTCTCACGTTTATGTTTTATTAATGTTCATGTACAGATCTGCATGCAGAATTGAGCCATCGATCACTAGATTGGATTGGATTGAAACTCCCAAACAATTGAAGCTACTTGTTTATTTTCTTGACAAAACATCAAAATTAACTGTAAAACTAAAATTTGGACATTTGTATTAAATATACAAATAATTTTCAGTTCCTCTAACAGAATCAACTGTTGAATGTGTATGGAAAGATCACACATCTGGTCCCCAGCTCCTATTTTAGGTTCAAAATTTGTTCAAAAAACCCAAAATGGATGGTACCTGTGGTCAAGCAGTTTGAAGTGCAGCTCAGACAGACAAC
This sequence comes from Cynodonichthys magdalenae, assembly GCA_031762555.1. NCBI lineage: Eukaryota > Metazoa > Chordata > Actinopteri > Cyprinodontiformes > Rivulidae > Cynodonichthys > Cynodonichthys magdalenae. The sequence goes on along the minus strand of JARVJO010000125.1, from coordinate 826,769 downwards.
GGCAAATTCGATGTTTTCTATGGAAGCTTTGGCTGTGTCCAAAATGAGAGGCCGGGTCCTCCAAAGGCAAATTCGTCGGCTGCTTACGTCACAGCGCCGCAACAGAGGCTGTCCAAATCCGAAGACTCCTCCGATGCGGCTGACAAATGAGTCCTTACTTTGCTACGAATTGAAGGACTGGTCGAATGGATCCTTCCCTGGCCAACCATATTCCATAATGCATTGCGGGCCAACCAGAGATTTTTTTTGGTAGTAATGGCGTATGAAGCGATATGAATCTGGCAGTATAAAAATTAGAATTTTCAAGTATGAACTTAAACATTTATGAATGAATGAATTATACTTTATTGATCCCAAGGGGAAATTACAGTTCAGAACACCCGTTCCCAAGAAGACAAAAACATAAACAAACATAGGAGAACAGGTGCCCCCAGGTCCTGCAGCCATAGATCCTGCACAGAGCAAGAATCATCATCATGAAGACATCATGAGGAGTCGCTACCCGCCGAATCTGTAATCACAGTTGTTTAGGAACAGAAGAAAATGTTTTCGGTCAGGCAGACAATAATAATTTTTCATCTGCCTTAATGTCCGCTGGAACATCCCATTGTGGTGAATCCAATCAGACAAATATTGTGGGCAATCCCGCCGAGCTATCAATTTCTCCAAGATCAATTCCATCTCGCCAGCAAAGTCCAGGGACCGCAGCCGGCCCGCAACCCTCAGCAAGAACCGCTTGCAGACCGAGTCCCAGCTCACACAGGGCTTGAGTCTGAGTGCTGAAAGCACGGCAATCCTTCATTATGGTCAGGCAGCCAGGAAATGGCCTGAATAGCCACCGACACTGTTTGCAGAACACCAGGAGACCACCAAGCCAATCTGTAGAAATCCAGTGATCAGAATCCAATATATATCCAAACAGAACAGAACAGAGGTCCCACCTTCGACATGTCCACACAAGGAAGAAAATCATCTGGTAATCATCTGGTGTGCAAGGTCCAGAACAAATCTTTTATATGTACTTTTTACAGCTGCTATCTATTCAGATTTCAAAAGCTTACTTTAAATCTAAGGTGGGGTCCAGTGAGTAAATCTGATGGTGGTTTGGAGTCCCTTGACTCTGCTACTCAAAGTTGAACTTTCTTCTCTGGTTGTATGGGGTGGCTGTGGTGGAGTGGTTAGGGGAAGTCGTTCTGTAACTGGTGGTTGCTGGTTCAATCCCTCATTCCAGCCATCTCAATTGTGTCCTTGGGCATGACACTTCACCCCCCTTGCCTACTGATGGTGGTCATAGGGTTTGGTGACTCCAGTGCACGGCAGCTCCGCCTTTGTCAGTGTGCCCCAGGGAAGCTGTGGCTACATTGTAGCTTACCATCATCATTGTGTGAATGGGTGAATGACTGTTAGTGTAAAGCATTTGGGGGTCCGATGGGACATTTGAATGGTGATTCTGAAAAAAACATGAAACTCAAATGATGTGCTGAGATGTATACTTTGTTAAAGGTTCTTAGTAATATAATTCAAACATCTAAATTCAGTCACATCACGCCAATTTTATCTGAACTACATTGGTTTATATTTTAGGATTTGGTTTAAAATAATAATTCTTTCTTTAGAGCTCTAAAATGCCAGGTACCAGGTACCTGGTAGGACATGCTCGCTCCTCGTAATCCTATTTGTTGCCTGCATTCTCGAGATCAGAATCTTCTAGTTGTTTTTCGTACTCGGTTCAAGACCTGTGGTGACCGGGCTTTTTATTTTACGGCCCTGAGCCTCTTGAATGCTCATCTCTCTCCTTTGTGTTCTCTCACTGATATTGAGTCTTTTAAGAAGGAAAACTTTCTTTTTTAAACAAGCATTCAGCTAAATTAGGTCTTGTTAGATTTAGAGTGAGCATAGTGCCAGCCTGTTACCTATGTATTTTATTTTGCTCATATGTTTTAATTGTGTTTGCTTGTGTGCTTAGGGCTGTTACTGACCATTTTTTGGGATGGAAATTCCTGTCTTGTTTCACTAATGTTTTATTGTGATATTATCGTTGATTTTATTTTAAGCTGCTGCTGATTGTACAGCACCTTGTGAATTTGTTTCTATGAAAGATGCTTTGTAAACAAAATTTTACTTACTTACTTACTAATATGCTCAGTTTTCTATCAATTGCATTTTATGTCCGGATGTGTGTAATGCTCTATTGTTAAAACTATTTAAAAAAATTCAAGTTTAAAAAAAAAATATAGAGGAAATGGAATTGATTGGGATTATATGTGACTAAGTAGGCATGTTTAAAACTTTAAGCATATGTCATTTTAATGTCGGCCATGTTGGATCCAACATTAGTTTTTTGGGTGTGTCCAAAACGAGAGGCTGGGTCCTCCGAAGGGCGAATTCGTCTGCCGTTTACGTCACAGCGCCGCAACGGAGGCTGTCCAAAATCGAAGACTCCTGCGATGCAGCCGACAAATACGTCCTTCCTTTGCCCCAAAGTGAAGGACTAGTCCAATGGATCCTTCTCGGCCCACCATATCCCATAATGCATTGCGGGCCGACCGGAGATTTTTTTCTGCTAATAATGGTGAATGAAGCGAGAGAATACGTTTTAAATAAAAATCTGGCGGTGTAAAAATTCAAAAGTTTCGAGCGGTTGTGTTGTTAAAACTTTTATTATTTGTATAGACATGTTTTGTAAATATTTTTCTCAGAAAAAAATGATCTGGTTTAGCGAAAAAAACATGCACCTACAGCGGGTCCATTAGTTCTTCAAATATCGTCTTTAAGTTAATTTTATTGTTTTGTGATAATAATAACTCTAATATGTTGATATTTTAAAGTACCTTCTGTATAGCGTTGTCACGATTGTTAGGCGACCAGACACGTGGGGTAAGGGCGGGAATAAAGCCGAAGGCTAGACTGTCCAAATTCACAGCGACTTTCTTCCGGTCTTTGTGGTCTACCGAGGACCTGGCCCACCTTGACCGGGTAGGACCCGGCCTCTCGTTTTGGACACAGCCTACCTATGGGAAGAGGGTCATGTGACACATTAAACTTATTGAGAATTTTACAAGAAAAACAATGGTATGGTTGGTTTCAATGTAACATTATTCTTTTATGAGTTATTTACAAGTTTCTGATCACTTAGAAAATGTGTTCCAAGTGCTTACCTTTGTGTTGGATTGTCAATGCCACCCTCTTCTCCCACTCACACACTGATAGCAACACTGCAGAAGAAATGCTAGCACAGGCTTCAAGTATTCATTGTTTCACACATCTGAAGGGACATCTGAAGGGATGTTCAACTGATGCCACCTCCAGTGACATGCGGTGAGTGCTACACTGTGGGCTCTTGCTGAATTGAAGCTTGGACAGCCACTGATGTTTCTTCATTAGTGACAGTTTTCATGCATCTACATTTTGGTTAATCCAACACTGAAGTTTCATGAAACTTGGCAAGCAGTTTGCTAACTGTAGCATGAGAGATGGGTGGTCTCATAAGGTGTCTTGCACTTAAATCTGCTGCAATGACCCGGGTACTGCATTCACCAGACATCAGCATAATTTCTATCCGGTCCTCGCGTGTTAACCTCTGCGACATGTCAATGGCTGTAAATAACTCATGAAAGTATAAAGTTGCATTAAAACCAAGCAAACCATTGTTTTTCTTGTGAAATTCTCAATAAGTTTGATGTGTCACATGACCCTTGTCCAATTGGAAAAATTAAAGTTGGATTCAAAATGGCATCCATGGTCACCACCCATCTTGAAAAGTTTCCCCCCTCCTTAATACTAATGTGCCACAAACAGGAAGTTAATATCACCAACCATTCCCATTTTATTTAGGTGTATCCATATAAATGGCCCACCCTGTATTTTTGCTTTATGTTTGAAGGATTAATAGTCTCAGAAAGTGATCTCACACCTTCACATTTCTAAACAGAATGTTGAAGCCAAATGCTACCTTTGTTTAAATAAATATATGTCTAAAAAATCTACAATTAGTTGTCCTAAATGATAAAGTAAAAAAAAAAAATCAAAAATAGAACTAAAATATCACACTAGTCTTTTCTCAGCTATTTGTGGAAGAAACATTGATAATTTGAGGAGCAGTTGGCAGAGGCACTCAGAATGTACAGTATTGCTCTTCAACACATTTATAAAAAGGTAGTTAAATAGCCAAAATATCCTGGACGACGCACAGATGTTGTGCACGGTGGAGTCTGGTGCTCTATGAAACATTTGTGACTAAAGGGCTGACTGGAGGAAAGAACTGGAGACCCCAGTGGGAAGAAACCTATGGTGTGACATGTACTGCAGCAGTAGGGGTTTCCCAGGAGCTCTGCACCATTTGTCTTGTTGATTAAAGAAAATGTACTGGCAAAAATAAATATCTCACAACAAAGTGATTGTAAGCCAACTGTTTGGCTTCAGACAGAGAATTTTGAGCCCTTAAAACAGTCTCTTCAGAAATATGCTGTCATAGGGAACAGCAACATATTTTCACAATCTCAGGTAATATCAACTTTGAACATTGGAGAGAAACAGACTCAAGGAGGCAGTTTACTAAGGTAAATAGAAGTTTATTTACCAACCTTTATTTAACTAGGAAAATCTAAATGAGATCAAATATCTATTTTGCAAGGGAAACCTGAAGGCAACTTGTACAAGTTATTGGTCAGTGGGGGAAACTGTAGTACCTAGAGAAAACCCACGCAAGCACGAGGAGAACATGCCAACTCTGCACAGAAAGACCCCAGGTCTGAACAGAGGATCGAACCTAGGACCTTCTTGCTGAGCACAGAGCAGTCATGCTGCCATTTACAATATATACAGTGTAGGTAATTTGGATCTGAAAGAGGAAGATTGTGGTCAGTAATGGTTCTGGGGAGGTAATGAGCTTGGTTATATATTTTTTTTAGGTTAGTGGTTTTCAATTCTGGTCCTCGTGGCCCACTATCCTGCATGTTTGAGTCATTTTCTTGCTTTGGCAAACCTAATTTAAATGAATGGGTGATTGACAAGCTTCTGCAAAACGTAAAAATCTGCTGAAGAGCCGGGAAACAACTAAAACATGCAGGATAGTGGGTCATAGGACCAGAATTGAGAACCACTGTTCATATAGGTTCCAGATGATAGAAGTGCAGGTGAGTTCCAAGGAAGAGGTCCAGGACAAGGAGGAGCAGGTAAGTGTAGGATCCGAGGATGTAAGTGTCCAGGAAAGATTACCAGTGAGGCGGTAGAGCAAAGAGGCAAGCAGCAGGAGCTCGATCAGGGAGATGAGGTTCTTCTAGGAGGACGTTGGTCAGTTCTTTGCACAAGGAGAGCAACATTAATAAAACTTAGGTTAACTGCATCATCTGCATGGCTGATAACTTTACCCAAAGGTATGCGATGCTCCACCATCAACCAGGCAGTCTGAAGAACCTTTTAAACCTCAGGAGACTTTATCAGAATCATCTGCAGCTGCTACCAATCTCCACCCATCACTCAATTAAGGAGCTGCAGGAAGGAAACACTGAACTCCTTAACTGTGTAAGTTTGAGAATCCAACATTTCTCCTGATATCAAAACAGTCTCAACCACTTTAAGCAAAAGTAGCATTGTATTCTTTAGCATGACCTTAAAACTCAAAAACCAAATGTAATGTTTTATTTGCTTCTCCTGCTGTTGTTTGTAGGCAACCAGTAAGAAGTAGGTCACCTTTTGCATAAGGGGTCTGACAGTGTGCATTGTGCAAATGTTGCTCGTATGCAGTTTTTGGTAAAATGAATTCAAAATTTTGAGTGTCCACAGTTAACAGTTTCATTGTGGTGTTCCCATATTTATTTAGCATATGATTTTATCAAATGCTGCAGTTATCAGCGTCATCATTAAAACACAGTACTGCTAACTAAGGAACAACTGAGGGCAAAAACACACTTGCATACATGTTTGTAAATGCAACATACACAATTTAACCAGCAAGTTGAACAATTTGTTTGATACATTGTCTTGTATCCAGCCATTCATCAAACTGACCTCACTATCATGACGTACAGTATAAAAGGTGGTTGACTTGGTTCTGCAGCTTATTCACAAGCAAGATAAGATGAGAGATAAAATCTGACAAAATATTCTAACAGTATTTTTTATACTTTCTAAAGCAGCTTAGACTATTAGCTCAGAAAATGTTGTAGGCGTTCAAGCAAATGCTAATGTTGCACGTTTTGTGTTGCACAGAGAACACTTTTAAATGGACAAAAGTGTTTTAACACAGCCAGTCTTTAGTGTGAAAAAACATTGATGCCTTTTTTAATAATCATCTGTTACAAAAGTGACATGATGACAATTTGTAATAAAACATTACCTTGAACGACTATGACATTTAGAGATCTGAGTTGTACTTGTATGGACCCCGCTCTAAATAACTCGTAGCTTGATTTTTCTATGAAAACCTTATGGGGATTTTCTAAACTGAGATCACGCTGACTGCTGCTTACTCCTGGGAACATATTGACTGCTCATAACTACTCTTCAGAAATTTGGGTCAAATACCTTCAACACTCTCTTTAAACAAGGAAAGGAACAAGAGCTGACTACATTTCATGTGAGGCTTTAAAGGTCACGAGCTGTGGAGCTTGTTCTGGCAGAATGAATAGGCACTTAAGTTTGAGTGACTGAACATTAAGTTTATCTGGTATTGGTGTTATATTTACTAAACTATGTTTATCAAACCAATATTCAGTGAAAGTGAAGAAATGTGTAGTCAAAGCTTATCCTAGGAATTCTCAAAAATAAGAATAAGATAATAAAATAAGTATTTCTTTTGCACTTACTAAATTCCGTCCGTCCGTTTTCTTCCGCTTATCCGGGGTCGGGTCGCGGGGGCAGCAGCCTAAGCAGAGAGACCCAGACT
>JARVJO010000125.1:778625-790917 GCA_031762555.1 Cynodonichthys magdalenae | reverse complement strand
AGCCATTTTCTTTATTTCATCCGATATTAAAGACGGACCGGAAAAAAAAACAAGACGCTCCTCCCATTTAGACGTGCATCTAGTTTTGTTCTGGTCTGAATGTCTCTGAACGTAGCGCATCCAACTTGAGGCGTCAGGCGCGTTTTAGCTGCTCAGAACGCGTTTGGTGTGAACGCAGCTTTATACTACCTCGCTTGGGGGCTCAGAGGGGCATCAGAGGCCGGCTCACTTTACTTGCCTTTCCGCCTTTGTGTTTTTTCTGAATGCTCGGAGGAGGACAGAACACGCATCAGTCCCGTACTGAGCTGACTTGACAGTGTTGACATCAGAGTTTCACTCAGTTTCCTTTGATTTCAAGTTCCAGCTTCTTTCATTGTCTTGGGACATTGCTGACTTGATAGATGATTTTGGAACATCCAGAGGGTTTTGTCCTTCTAGATCAGGGGTGCCAAGAGTGGGGCCAAAATTGGCCCGCCAAGCCATTTCATTTGGCCCACCAGCAGTTATCCTGTTTACTAGATTGTAATCTCCTGTTTAATGTAGAAACACTATATTTCCACTTAGTCTTTTCAGCTATTGGTTCAACTTTACGTACAAGGAGCTGTATTCTGATAGTTTTAACTTTGAATTATGTTAAGAATAAATATAAAATACAATTAACTACAAGAAACATTTAGATTAGATTTAAGCGCATTTCTAGATTTGCACACCTTATAAGACCACATATACTCAAATTTTAAATTATGAAAAGTCCCATGAGCCTTTGCTGCTTGAGCATAAGTTGAATTTTTTCCATGTTCATGGGGTGAAAAAAAACAAACAAAAGAATATGGGCAACCGCACTGGCTGCTAGCTTAATCATAAAAATAAAACAACTTTATTTAAGAAGTATTTGCATTTCATGTATTATATTATTATATTTGCCCTGCAGCCCTCAGATTGATTTTAATTTTGGCCCTCTCAGGGAAAATGTTTTTTAACTTTGGCCCTCTCAGGGAATATGTTTAGGCACCCTTGTTCTAGATATATTGTAGGCAGTTTTGTGCTAGAGACTTCAGCTGACTGCAGATGGGTATAGTGGTGGAGTGTGGTATCCTGAACAAATAGAGATGCACTCGTTGATCCTGTTCTCTCCTCCTGTGTCTCTGTGAAGAGAAGAGTGGGGGAGGGATGGAGTTATATAGAGGAAGGATTGGAGGAAGTGGAGATGAGAGAAGGTTGGTGCATGAATACATCTGTGCATTCAGAGTGATGTTAATCAATTGATTATCTTAGAGGGTACGAAAATATGATCTGACTCTAGGATCATTCAAAGTTGATGCTTAGTTTTTGTGGACTGATATGGTTGTTTCAGTCCACAAAAAAAAAAAAAAAAAAAATCAGGAAACCATCGAATTTCAGGCCCTGTATGCAGGTAGAACAAATCATTCTGCTTGTTGAATAAGATTTTGTTCTGTCTTTCAGGTTTATGTAGAATTTGATGACCAAGACTGGGACAAGAGAGAGTGGGTGAAGGTCTATGACGATTTCCAGCTGTTTCTCCTGGAGCACCAGCTGGTCTGGGCCAAGAGGAAAGAGGGTGGAGCAACAGCAGCAACAGCAGCAATAGCAGCAGCAGCAGCAGCAGCAGGAGGAGGAGCAGCAGCAGCAGGAGGAGGAGGCCTCCTGCAGGGAACTAAGGCCAAACACATGCAGTGGCCTGCACTGGTAAGACCTGTGTTTTCTATTTACAGAGTGCACACAATTACTGTATCATTCCGGGCCTCATCTGAAAACAACACAGCACAGCTTTAATTCTGCTCTCCTGCTGCTACACTTCGGTCCTGTTCAGTTTTTATACAACAACATCAGGGGTCAACCCAGGTCAAAATGGGCGCTCCAGCCAACAGACCATAGAAATCACATAAATAGCTAAAAGTCTGACTGACTCAGAAGTCAGTCAGATTTCAGTTTTTTAGGTGTTTTGTCAAAACAGATGGTGCATTTAGGTTTTCTGGTGTTATTTTTGGTATCTACAGGTAAAGTCTCAAAACTTGACGAGTCTGTCGTGACTACTGTAGATACAGAGATCAAATTTGATGTGGTAGTATTAACATTATTTAAAACACGTACCCCAAAGCTCTATTCATTGTACAATATTTTTACTGAAAACTTGACCTTTTGAAATCAACCTTGTCTGTCTGTTAGCAAAGTATTTTATGAATTTTTTGTAGATTTTAGAAATCCACTCCGACACTAATAGATTGCACGTCTTCATCTCATTAACTTTTGCAGTCAACCCAATTTAATGTGGTAAATATCAGCCAGCGCCAAAAAGGCTAAAACTCAGTCAGTTTTGTAGATATTTAGCTAAAATTTGATGTGGTAATAGCTGAGAGTCCTTAACAGCTCTATCTGGACTTGACATTTCACAATATCGCAGAAGATTGTGTTGAACATTACTCTCAAAATTTCACCACAACATTTACATCTGTCATTCCTCAACACAAGATGATGTGGGTGTAAAACTCTGGTGTGAAAGGCGGCTTGTTTTAAATGTTTCTTTTAACTCCCCTTTAGTTTCAGTTAATGTAACCATATTAGAATTTACAGACATGATTGTTTAAAATAAATAGGATAACTCGGGCGGCACGGTGGCTCGGTTGGTAAGGCTGATGCCTCTCAGCAAGAAAGTTAAAGAGTCAAATCCTGGCTCGGGGACCTTTCTGAGTAGTTTACACATTCTCTCCGTGCATGCGTGGGTTCTCTCCAGGCACTCCAGCTTGCTTCCACAGACCAAAAACATGACTGTTGGGTTAATTGGTAGTTAAATTGTCCCTAGGTGTGAGTGAGAGACTGAATGGTTGCCTGTCTCTGTGTCTCTGTGTCTCTGTGATGGATTGGAGACCTGTCCAGGGTGTACCCTGCCCCTCGCACAGCGACCGCTGGAAATGGGCACCAGTGACCTCGTGACCCTGAAAGTAAGAAGCAGTTATATGATGGATGGATGGAGAATAACTCTGTTTTTATTTATAATAAAAATACCTGTGTCTGCATGCACACACATGACGTGGTGACCACTGTGTGTGCTGTAGAGTTTTAGTTGTTTGTTTAGTTTTTGTTTAGCTGAAGTATTTTTATAACACACATCTTTTCCTGCTCTTGTTTGCTGATAGTGGTCCGTACAGGCGTGCTTTTGCTGAGCTTGTTTTTATCTGTAGCATCTTGTTTAATTATTTTTTCAGAATTGCATGCATTCATGTCCACCCCTAAATGAAGAGTTCAGATCAGAACTGTCTAAAAGGACCGTGTACGAACTCAGCCAGTGCGTGTGTGATTCAATGTTTTTATTACGTAATAGCAGTGCACAATGCCATCTGGCACACACATGGGGAATAAAAATTGAGAGCACCCCACCCCCCACCCCACACACACACACACACACATTGTGTGTTCTCTCCCTCTTTCAGTTGTTTTCCACTAGTTAGTCATGTCACTTCTGTCTGCTGCTGTTGTCATAGCAACAACATCAAAGCCACAAATAGATTTTTTTTGCTTAAAATGTTCATGATGCTCTCAGGGTCTGCAGTCCTCAGTGGAACAAGTCATCTGTAATCACCTGAAATTATTCACTCCCATTTGTAAATGAATTGATGAGGCTCAAGAATTAGATGTAGAGGAAACCAAACTAGTGTGGATGTACAAGAATCTGTGTGTGTGTATCATTGCAGTATTTACTACAGCCTAATATCTTCATTGAATTAAAGACTATTTTATGATTCATAAAATTTTTAGATGCATGTCATGATGTTGCACACACTGTTTATAAAACACAACTCTAACCTGATAGTTTTTTAGTGCTTAGAAAATTCAGACATTGTATTTGTATAAGGCAGTTCATTTGTGTAGGGCAGTGGTGGGCAGCGCTAAATCAAAATTTAGTTGCGCAATTTCTAAAGCGCTTATCAATTAGTTTAGGTCCGCAAGTTCAAAAGCACATATGCTCAAATAATCTTAGCGGAAGCTAAACATATAGCACAAGTCTGTCCTCCTTCACCAGAAATGACTCCAGTAAAATCATGAGACATGTCAGTGCTATATCGCCATCTAACAGAATGACAGATATCTTTGACATATTGGCATGTCTCGTCGCAGTTTGGGGAGGTGATTTGTTAACATAGACTTTTGAGTCACGGTGTTAAAAAATAAATAGTTGTGGATTGCTGGTTCTGCTGCTTCTTGGTCATTTTCTTATATTTATGGTGGGGCTTCAGTAAGCATGCAGATATATTAGTAATTTTAAACTGTTTATTGTAAAACTGAAGCGATGCATTCTGGGTAGGCTACAGGATGAAGAACAAGAACCCTTTCATTTCAAAATAGGAGCATGAAAGCATGTTCTGTGTGGTTCAATACGACTTGAGACGGCGGGTTGGTGGTGAAGATGCAGCAGACATAAATTATAATTCCTCCCTCTGCCCTCCCAAAGCTCATATAGATATATAAACACCAACATTGATGGCTGCATATTGTTTGTTTTCACTCAACGATCAGTGTTGTGTGAAGCGTCTGTGGAGGGAAAACTTTTTATTTTTCTGTTAATGGTGGTGATTGAAAAAAGACATCATGTGAACATCAGCACACATTTAATCTAACCAGCTGCTGTCCTAGATTTTTTAACAACTGGCTTCAGACAAATAAATAATTTAAACAAAGTATCATGATCTGTTTTGATATCTCCTTCCCTCATGAACAAATACACACGAAGTGTTCCTTATTGTGTTTGTGTGTGATTATGGGCAGACGCCCAATGCGCTGCTGTGTTAAGAAATGTCGTTACTGTTCAGCCTTTTTTATTAATATTTATTGCCGCGGTGTCCCTCGGAATGGAGGTACAAACTGCGCAGCTTAACGTGGTTCTGTGACAGCAGCAGGCGCACAGGGCTGGGAGGGACTGAGAGTGTCGTAGCTCCAATTGCTTCATGCCACGCTAAGAATTGTGGGAAGTCTACTAAATGAAAACCGTCACCCAGAAGGACAGTCCGTGAGAGTATATAGCTCTGTGAACGCCCTCCTGCCTCAGGGGTTGCTGTTATCACACTGTGGAACTCCATGGTTTTGACAAGAGATGGCATACCCCTCAAATATTAAAAAAATTTTTGATGAAGTTTTAATGATTTATAAGACTGCAGAACGTAACGAGGTTAGACGTCTTTCTGTCTTTACATTAGATGATGTTGTTGGTCAATCTTGAAACATTATTTACGATTAGCGCTACTCAATTCTAAATTTAGAAAGCACAAATCTGCATATCATTTGAAGAAATTAGTAAAACCCCTAAAGTGCAAAGAAGAAATTTAGGTCCGCAATTAGCGCTTTTGCGCTTTAGAGGACTAGAGCCCCACCACTTTGGTACTATACTTTCTATACTATACTATCTTAAAGGAAATTTTGTAATTGATCAACTGAATGTTTGATGCAGTTTTATATTTTACACTTTCTGTTCATTGCAGCAGTAAGTTTAAAACCGACAGAGTTGGTCTCTGTGTTTTCAATGGGTTCTTTCTGTCTAAACAAAAATTTAGTTATGTTCTACGTCTGACATAAAAGGTACCACCTTCAGGGGTTGTAACCAGGAAGAGACTAAAGAGGTTATAATGTTGTAGTGGAAGGAGTTTTTGCAGAGTCTCTGTTCAGATCCAGTCAGGACAGACTGGGACGTTTTGTTTTAGTTTGACTCGAGGTCACTGAGGGCTGTGGTGTGTACTGCTAAAACTGATTGGAGTCAGAGACAAGAATAAAGCTTTTGTGAGTAAATCCAGTGGATGTATTTATTCGGACATATTATTTTGAACATCGCATTTTTTTTCTGTTTAACCCATTGTTATATATTACTGGACTGGATGTCACCTATTTGTGTTATTGTGAGTTTTTGTGTAAAGACCATTATGTGTTATTATTACCCTTATCATATTATATACTATGCGTTGATTGAGGATGTAAATAATGCCATGTTCATACTGTAGATCACAGCACTTTTCCATAATTTTGTGCTTTTACAACCCATTAGAGCAAGTTTTTCAATGTCATGTGAATGTGCAATGTTTAGTTACACATAATGGTGATGCTTAATTGTTTATAAACATTTTTACTGGCCTGACACTAATAAAAAGTAACTTTAAAATAGTGATGTCTGACAGGCCACAGCCAGCTGATGGTGTGACCCATATTTTTGCCTGGCACATTGATTGTGACACACTTTCTTCCAGTTAATCTGGTACATTGTCACCCTAGTCTAAATCATCTCAGGTCTAATATTTTACATATGCAGTTGAAAACAGAAGTTATACACTATATAAAAGAAATATTTAAAAAATGTAGTTTAAGTCTATTGTTCTGTAGTCAAACTTTACCCTATAAAGATTTTCTTAGTCAGCTGTTAATCAGACTGCACAACCCACCCTGCTCTGCTTTGATTGGGTAAAACTTTAACTGCAGTTCTCTTTATTGAGTTAAACAAAATGTCAGAATAATCCTTAGATGGCTTTAACAAGTTTTTTCTCCCTTTCATTTTAACAAATGATGGACATCCACAGCAGAGAACTTTATTCTAGTTTTTTTTATCTTGGCTGTCCACTGGACAACCAGGAAGCTGGATCTGGTTCTCCGACATGAAAATAGGTTGTCTTAGACAACCTAACACAAAGCTGTCTTTGTAAGCTTCTGATAGGTTTATTGATAAGATCTGAGTTAATTAGAGACAAACCTGTGGATGTATTTTAAGGCACACCTGAAACATACTTCTTCCTTGTGTAACATCATGGGAAAGTTGAAAGAAATCAGCCAACATACCAGGAAAATAATTGTGGACCTGCACAGGTCCGGTTCATTCTTGGGTGCAATTTCCAGATACCTGAAATGCCTACTTCATCTGTACAAACGATTATACACAAGTACAAACAATATGGGAATCTCCAACCATCATACTGCTCAGGATAGAGACAAATTCGGTGTCTCAGAGATGAACATGCTTTGATCTGAAATGTGCATCAACCCAAGAACAAAAGCAAAAGAGCTGGTGAAGATGCTGACTAAAGCTGGTAAGAGTGTTATTATCCACATTGAAACCAGTTCTGTATCCACATGGACTGAAAGGCCACTCTGCCAGGAAAAAAGAAACATAAAAAAGCCACAATAATGTTTGCAAATGCACACAGGGACAAGGACCTTTTATTTTGGAGACATGTCCTGTGGTCCGATGAAACTAAAATTGAACTGTTTGTCCATAATGACCATCTTTACATTTGGAGAAAAAAGGAGGAAACTTACAAACCTGAGAAGACCACCAGGTAGTGGTCAGTGGACAGCTCCACCCCTCTCTTCACCCGAGTGTCCAAGACCCTCAGATCAGATGGGACAACAAAGTCGATCATCGAACTGCGGCCTAGGATGTCCTGGTGCCACATACACACACCGTTGTGCTTGAACATAGTGTTCGTTATGGACAATCCATGACAAGCACAAAAGTCCAATAACAAAACACCTCTCGGGTTCAGATCGGGGGGGCCGTTCCTCCCAACCACACCCTTTCAGGTCTCACTGTCATTGCCCACATGAGCGTTGAAGTCCCCCAGCAGAACGAGAGAGTCCCCATTAGGAGCGCTCTCCAGCACCCCCTCCAAAGACTCTAAAAAGGGTGGGTAATCTGACTGTTGTTAGGCGCATAGGCACAAATAACAGTCAGGACCCATCCCCCCACATGTAGACAGAGGGAGGCTATCCTCTCATTTTCCAGGGTAAACCCCAACGTACAGGCACCAAGATGGGGGGCAATAAGTATGCCCACTCCAGCTAGGCACCTCTCAGCAGGAACAACTCCAGGATGAAAGAGTGTCCAACCCCTCTCGAGGAGACTGGTTCCAGAGCCAGAGCGGTGCTTTGAGGTGAGTCCGACTATATCTAGTCGGAACCTCTCAACCTCACACAGCAGCTCAGGTTCCTTCTCCACCATAGAGGTGGCATTCCATGTATCTAGAGCCAGCTTCTGCAGCCGAGGATCAAACCACCAAGGTCCTCGACTTTGACTGCTGCCCGTCACACACACACACACAGGTGGTGAACCCATGGGAAGGGGGACCCACGTCTCCTCTTCGGGCTATTGGGTGAAGGCCCAGCCACCAGGCACTCGCCAATGTGCCCCACCTCCAGGCCTGGCTCTAGAGTGAAGCCGTGGAGACCCCTCTTCTAGGCGAGGGAACACTGCGATGTTGCCACTCATCATAAGGGGTCCTTGGGAAAGAACATTATGTTAAAATACTGAAGCAACATCTCAAGACATCAGCCAGGAAGTTGAAGGTTGGACACAAATGGGTCTTCCAAACGGACCATGAGCCGAAGCATACTGCCAAACTGCAAAAACGTTATTTTGGAGTGGCCATCACAAAGCCTTATCTCAATCCAGTCAAACATTTATGGGCAAAGCTGAAAAGGCATGTGTGAGCAAGGTGGCCTACAAACATGGCTCAGTTACACCAGTTCTTTCAGGAGGAATAGGCCAAAGTTCCTGCCAGTTATTGTGAAAAGCTTGTGCAAGAAGATCCAAAGGTTTGATCCAAGTCATACAGTTTAAGGTGAATGATTCCAAATACTAATTAAGTGTATTTAAATGTTTGACTTTGAAGAAAGTAATAAAAATTGCCTCAAAAAGTTGCTTGATTGTTCTGACATTTAGCAAATAAGAAACATTTTTAGTAATTCTAATTGACCTTATATGGGAAAAGTTTATTCTGATTTCACGTCAGACAGTGTGAAAAAAATGCATGTCATTTTATGTGGTGTCTTTTAGTTGAAACGTTTAGTTTCAACTGTAGAAACTTTTTTTGGTATGGGATTAGGGTATAAATAACTTTAAATGTACTTTTTGGATGTGTCTAGCAAAAATGTAATAGTAAATCGCAATGACAAATAAATCATGAACATATTGTAGTTGATCGTAGATGTTGGTGGTACTTGTCAACTATCTTTGGTGGGTTTATGTGTTAAGTCCTGGGCCCATGTATGAGACCACTGATACTGTTTTCATTCAGCTCGATTGGACTAATTTTATAACAGGATGCAGAAGGGAGACTAGGCGTAACATTCCAGACTCCATAATTACTTCCCACCTCTATTAGAGGTCAGGAGGTCCCTCGTATTTAACAAGCCTAGTAAATATTTATGCTTGCACAATAATCATACAATTTATCAAAATTGCAGTATTGTGTCTTAATATTTTGTAGTCTTTTAGATATAGGTTACAGCAATAAAATAAAAAAGTGATATCTTTTATGATTACATGTTACAGATTTTAAATGTGTCAGCTTTTGATATTTTGAACACCAAGGTTGTAATCCAAATCTTTATTCATGATATTAAATGATATACTGTTGCATCTTAAATAATCTTGCCATTTTTCTGATTGTTGTGTAGTAATGTTATTAGCCTGAAAAGCTGATGTTAGCCAGTTAATTTGTTATGTTAATGGTTTATATTGTTTTTCTGTAAGAATATACATGTTAACTCATAGATTGTTTAAAAGTCCTTGTTTTTAGCTTGTGTTACTTTAAAAAATACATGATTGGTGTTGCTCCTTTGGTAGACAAGACATAATCATTTTTTTTTAGTACAGAGAACATTTTTGAATGTTCACACACAGGACTTTGTTGTTGCTTTTTTAAAAGCAGGACAAAGTTCAGGGGATTCCCCTTTTTGGGTAATCAAATGCAGCAACGGTTAGTGCAGGGGGATTGTTATTCTGAGCTATTAACAACCAAGAAGCACTGTTTCTGACATCTCATTACAGAGAGTTTAAAGTGGAACATATCCGTCTTGTGAAAGGATAACTCCACCACAAGGCAAATTTGAAAAATGGCAACAAAATGGGTAGAGTCAGGAGACACTGAGGGGCATGGCCTAAAGTGTGGGGGGTGAGCAAGGAGGTGTGGTCAGGACGAGAGAACGTGACAGCTAGCTTTAGCTTAATTTGACAAGCCAACATTCCTGAAAACATCCCTGAATGTTCTAAACACTCGACTAGTGCTGTCCCAAACGATTATTTTTCTCTTGATTAATCTAACAATTATTTTTACGATTACTCAATTAGTCTAACAACTATTTTTTTCGATTCATTAATGATTTTTTTTGGTTCATTATTATAAAGACTCAATTATGAAAAATAAATATCAATTTTTTTTCTAATGAAAATTCCTGTATGTATTTATTAAATTCAAGTAAAATAAATATAGTGCAATCTCAGCAATGCAATGCAAAAATCAAGAAATGTGCTTCAAGTCACTTTCAGGAGGAACACCAAAACTTAATGCAATTTTAATAGTCCATAAAATTATCTGGCAATTAAAAAGTGCCATTTTAGTAGTAGTAACATTAGTAGTTAAAGTGTAACAGCATTATTGCATTAAACAATAAACATTAACAAGATCTGAGTTAGAAGAATAATTGTAGCTAAATAATAAAAAAAATAAACATAAACTGACACTACCTCACATGAGTGCAAGCAAACTCGGACAGTTAAATAGCCAACAGGATTAATTAAAACACAGTATCTTGCCGAGTGCAAACTAGGCATTGAAGTACAGGAATGTTAGCATGTCTACATGCTCAGATGTCAAGCTTGCTCTTTTTTTGGTCACAATGTTCCCAGCAGCTGAGAAGAGGCGTTCACATGGAGTTGATGTTGCAGGGACAGCCAGAAAAGATTTGGCCAGCAGAGCCAGGTTGGGGAATTTTTCTGCATTTTCCTTCCACCACTGCAGTGTGCTCTTGTCCTTTTTACAAGGGTATTCACCAAAATACAAGAGCACCTCCTTCCTCACCATTTCACCATCATATTCCTGACTATTGTCTCCCTCATTGTTGTCATCATCTGAGTCAGTGTCCATCAATATGTCCAGCAGAGACCTCCTCTCCTTGATGGGAAGCTCTCCCTCTGGCTGGTCATCCTGCTCCATACATGCTTGTAGCTGTTCCTTATCCCTTCGCCTGGCTTCAAGTGCAAGACCCTGAAGTTTAACTTGCACTATCAGGATCTCATCTGGTGACAGGAACTTGAGCTTGCGGTACCTGTAATAAAAATAATATAAAACACTTTTAAAAAGATTTTACAAAGTACTATTCTTAATATAAAAGGAGAAAGGGAAAGAGAACAGTAATAATTAAGAAAAGAGAAGAAAGAAAATATTAAGAAGCAAGTAGGGATAAGAAAAAACATGTTTACACAACAGTTATACAAAATGAAAACAAATAAATGAACAAACCCGGGGTTGAGTGCACCAGCAAGGAGAGACACGTTGGAACTGTCCTCGCTGAACGTAGTCTCACTGGCCCATCTTGAAGCTATCTGCTCTTCTGCAGCTATTTGGAAAGAGTTGACTAGAGCACACTCAAATGATCTATTCTGTGTGGACCTTTGGAGGGCATTCACCAGTTGGGGTGGTGTAGTCACATAATTCTTTGCACTTAGAAAGACAGTGGCTTCCTAAAAGGGCTTCAGAACTTGCTCTAGTTCCTCCAGTATGACCCATTGGCCAGTCTTCAGATCCAGGTAATGCTTTGATGTCTTTGTCACTTCTGGGTCAGAAAGGACTGTGGTCACTGGCCACTGCTGCTCCAGGAGGCGACTCACCATGTAGTAGGAGCTGTTCCATCTGGTGGCGACATCCTGGATCAGTTTATGCTCACTGATACCCATTGAGTTTTGTTTGCTTTTGAGCTTAGTGCTTGCCAGCACACTCCTTCTGAAATATTCTACAAGTGACCTTGCAGCCCCAAGTGTCTTGTTTATTTGGGGAGCTGGCTTCAAGGCATGATTAACAACTAACTGTAGAGTGTGGCCAGCACACCGTTGTGAAGCCACTCCATGCCTCTGATAGAGGATCCTAAGAGCTGCGATAATATTAGCACCATTGTCGTGTACGACTGCCAGGGCGTCCTCGCTGAGGGAGAAGCCAAACTTTTCTGCTACTTGCTCTAACCAGGCAGCAATGTTTTCAGCTTTGTGGCGCTCCTCCAGTGGCATTGTGGTGAGAATGTATGAGGTAAGCTCCCAGTTCTGGTTTAGAAAATGACAGGTGGCGCCTCAGTATTCCTCTGTGGCAACACTTGTCTAGCAATCAGTTGTCAGTGTGATTTTTGTTTTTGCATTTTTTATTTCAACTTTTACTTTCTCAAGAGTAGACTTATACACTCAACAAAAATATAAACGCAACACTTTTGTTTTTGCTCTCATTTTTCATGAGATGGACTCAAAGATCTAAAA
>JARVJO010000125.1:718995-732150 GCA_031762555.1 Cynodonichthys magdalenae | reverse complement strand
CTAGTAGAGTGCTGTGTGAATGGGTAAATGAGGGCACAGATTGTAGTGTAAAGCGCTTTGAGTATCCTGGTTGGATAAAAAGTGCTTTATAAGTACAGTCCATTTACCATTTACCTCTGCAACCACCACGGTAACCAGGAGCCATAGCCCAAGAGTCCACACAGCCCCAGGAAAGCTGAGGCACGCCCCAAGTCCACCCGCAGCTTAGGCCCCCACCAGACAGTCCTCTGGACCCCATCCCCAATGGGAATCGGAGATCAAGGGAGGGAGAGGAAAAAAAAGACCACAACACACACACACCCTCCCTCAGATGTGCTGTTGATGTGTGTTATTCTAAAGTGCAATTAAAATTGGGAAGCTGAAGGGGCAGAGGCCGGCATGGTGCCAGTTTTCCCTCCACCCCAACTCTAACCCAAAATCCTAAATGTCTGCAAGCAAACATTGGGAGCGGGCTCAGGCATCAGTCAGTCAGAAGCCAATAGGACCACATCATCCGCAAAAAGCAGAGATGCGATCCTAAGGTCACCAAAACGGATCCTCTCAACACCTTGGCTGCGCCTAGAAATTCTGTCCATAAAAGTTATGAACAGAATTGTGACAAAGGGCAACCTTGGTGGAGTCCAACTCTTACTGGAAACGAGCCTGACTTACTACGGGCAATGTGGACCAAACTCTGACACTGGTTGTACAGGGACCGAACAGCCTGTGTTCAAAGCTCTCCAGGAGACATGAGTTGAAGCTCAGTCTGATGGTTCCCAGCAGACCCTCACTATAGCCCCTTTCATAAGACAGCTCAGTCCGGGTCTGATGCATGTTCTGTCCTCCCCCGAGCATTCAGAAAAAACACGAAGGTGGAGAGGCAAATAAAATTAGCCCATCTCTGATGCGCCCTTGATCCGCAAGCAGAGGTAGTATCAGAGGTGGGTTCCAGCAGCGCGGCTCACCCTCTTGTGAAAAAGCAACCCACTGATCCGCGCTGAGAAAATGGTGATGAGCTGATGACATCAATGGATTCATTACAGAGGGAATATTAAAAATGACACAGAACAGCAACTTTGTAGTTAGTTTAAAAATATTGAGCCACAGGTTTGCTATAATGAGCTGATTTGTTTTTTTTTGTTTTTTTGATACAACCGAGGATTAAATCTACAGATTTTACAGAGAGAATATTAAAATTTACACAAAACAGCAACTTTTTAGTTTAAAAATATTCAACTGTACAGAATCACTAATGTAAGTTAATTCAGTTTGTTTTGTTTGATATGAGCCAGCAGACGTCTGCCCCACAATAAATACGTTGCGCTCCACTTCAGCCCAGCTGATTTCTGCTCCACGCCTCTTTTTGGATCCGCGCTGCTGCTTCATTTATGAACGCGTACATGTGACCTGCCCCCTTCACCTGTGATCTTATGAATGACCAGGGGGGATTAAAGCCGGACAGATCTGTGCGGTGATAACGCGGATTTGACTTATGAAAGAGGCTTATATGTTTGGGTCTGGCCGGTTGGCGCCAACTTATCACCAAGTAGTAGTCAGTTGACAGCTCCGCCCCTTTCTTCACCCGAGTGTCCAAAACATGCAGCCGCAGATCAGCTGAGACGACAACAAAGTCAATCATTGAACTCCAACCTAAGGCGTCCTGGGCTTAAATTTTCAAAGATGATGCAGTGTAAATGTTCGAATTGATAATATTGGTTGAGTTTTTCCTGCAAAGGTTGGAGCAGTGGACACAACGTAAAATGGGGACTGAACATGATGCAGGCAGTCCTTGGACATGTGTGTCATGTGTGAGCAGATGTTATCTTTTTGAAGGACTGTACCAGGGAGCTGTCTCACCACTAAGGATCACTAGATGCGGCTCCGCTCCGCTGCACTGCAGTCCGACCTCCGCAGCAAATCCCCAACCTCTCAATCAATGAGAGGTTTTACACTGGCTCCACACGGACGGCGATCTGATCCTATTTTTGCTGGACGATGGAGCTGCTCCGGAGTCAATCTACAACGAGCACAACATCTGTATTTTCAAAACAAGTCACCAAAAGATGGACTAATTTTGTTGAAATCCCAGCTATATTAATCAGTATATGGATATATTTCTACATAAATGCTGTCAGAATGTATCGTTCAGTTTGGGAAGCAGATGGCAACATGTAGCATGAAGCATATGTGTACGCACACGATACGCGTGGATTTTATTTTGAAACCAGAAGCAATACAGTTTCAACCATCTATCAAAAGCCTTTATACCTATGTTTTCAGCTGTTTTTGGAGTTTGTCTTTCACAGAATTAATTTTTGCTCTGACTTCCACATTTATCACTGGATTTATCTCGTAATCTCCTTCCTCCACACTTCCTCCTCTGTGCGGCTGAGCTGAGCTGAGCAGACGCTGCATAAATTGCAAACGAACAGCTGCGAACTACGCACCGCAGCGTACTGGAGCAGAGTCGTAGCTAGTGTAAATCCAGCATCAGGAGGGGACTGGTATAACATGGTGTTGTCAGGGTCAACTGAATCACTACCAGAGAGGACCTGAAGTTTGACTATAAATCCCTACACCATGATGTCAGAAGCAACACCAGTGTTTCTCTCCATAACATAGCAGGATTAGTCCTCTTCCCTCTATGCCACCATTCACACACACAATTATCATCTGGTGATGCAAAACCTGGATTCATCACCGAACATGATACTGCATCAGTCCATGCCTCCTGCTTATAGTACCACTCCTGCAGATGGTATGATGATCCTGCTGTCCAGTTGATACCAGTCATTGAAGCACAAGTGCATGCAGGGTACATAAGACGAGACCCACACACACACACCTCCACCCTCAGATATGCTGTTGATGCATGTTGTTCTATAATGGGATTAAATTGGGGAAGAAGAAGGGGCAGGCATAGGACTCGAAAACAAGCAGCATTCAGCAGCATAAAACAAGGCCCATTCCAGAAGAAGGTCCGCTCCCAGCAGCTGTATCCCTCCCGTCTGCAGGTAACCCACGTACACGTACCTCAGCTATAGCCCCGAATCCCAGATGAGTTTAGGAGGAGGCGTGTGGATGCAGAGCGGGAGAAAAGAGGAAAGAGAGGAGGAAGTTTAAACCATCTCTTTCATCAATCATGATGGGCGATGGTGGATTGTGGGGGAACAAGTTGGAGAAACTCCAGGCCCTAACAAGAACCCAGCCAGTGTATCGGAAGGGCAGTTTTGAGACATGGACTATTTCCCTGTCTCCCAGCTAGGCCTTCTGAACATACGATGGACAACCCTGAGCATCCTCTTCCTAAGACTGTCACACTACAACAGAGTGTCTTCAGTCAAGCCTTCTTAAGATCTGCTGTAAGACGGACCGCTACAGGGAATGCTTCCTGACGACAGCGATCAGTATCTATAACAGCTTTTTAAAGAAAACAGGATAATATGAGTTACTGCAACTTTTAATTTCCCTTTGGGATTAATAAAATATTATTGAATTGAAATGAAAGAACTGAAGTAGCTGGATTATTGGTTTGGTTATCTGCGGTTTCGCCCAGCCTTGACATGGATTTAAAACATAAGAAACAGCTATACTGATACACAAAATAGTTCAGTTTAGAGCTAGAACCATTATGTCAGATCCAGAGGGACATTTTTCAGGGTTTCTGGGTCACTTTGCCATACACCTGTTTTTTTTATCAGCATATACGCCCCAAAATGGATTTTCTCATCAGTTAATAATTGGTAGAGATTTGCATTGCACTAATACTTTGAATGCAATCTTGACATACTTGGCCAACCTTACCTCATTACCTGATAGTGTTTAAACTATTTACCCACTATGACGACCTGGTGAGCCAAAAACTTCCATAATTGTTAAGATACTAGCCATACACCTTTCTAATCTTTTTAAATTGACCGTGTATATTGTGAAATGAATCTGAATGTGAAGTCCTCACTTTTGATTTTCTAAATATACCACAGAGTATTTATAAAAATTAATTGTGTCCTTTGATCTGTAGCATGGGGGTGGGTTTGTCTTTTTTTTCATTGTTTTTTGTTTTTGTTTCTTTTTCGATTTTTTTTTTTATGTGTTACTATTGTTATAAAATAATGGTATAAAATAAAGGGGGAATATAATATCATATAACATGTAACTGTTTTTCTTGTGTTTTCTTCATTGAAGTGACAATAAAAATGATTGTAAATAAAAGAAAAGGTAAATGGACTGTACTTATATAGCGCTTTTCTATCCAACCAGGATACTCAAAGCTCTTCACACTCATTTACCCATTCACACAGCACTCTATTAGGTCTCTACAAAGCTAACATGTACAATCACCTATGGATACTAATCAGTGCCAATCACATTCATACACTGATGGGACACATCAGAGGCATCAGGGGTGAAGTGTCTTGCCCAAGGACACAACAACTGAGACAGCTGGAACAGGGGATCGAACCGATGACCTTCCGGTTCCAGGACGACTCCCCTAACCACTCTGCACATTGTCATATATTGTTGACAATGAATCTGGTATAAGTAGTAGACAGGATGTGCTGTTCTCTGCAATACTGTTGTGGTCAAGAGAGAATACTAAAAGTACATTTAATGTGGAAACTTATAGTTATGTAAAAATAATCCACATTTCCAGTTATGGATTTGTAGTCCTATGAAATTTTGTGTGTTGGCTGTTTAATGTACATTTCCGTGATGTCATGACGTGTCTGAATACAGTATTAATTGTGCTCCATGAATGATGAAAGTTAATACTGATTTCTGTGTTTTCTGTGCAGAACACAGCCAGTCCATGGCTGCATCAGACAGCTGTTAATGCTGGTGATGGTCTGGGTTTGTTGAACCATGTTCCAGCTCGACCAGCCAGTGCTGACACTCACCGCTCCCCTGTTAAGATGAACACAAACACAAGCCCTCCAATGTCCAAGACTACCGTAGATGTCAAGAAAGAGTAAGCAAAACCTAAATCTGTAACTTGAGTCATGCTGACTTGGATCACATCAGTGTTTTTGGTTGAAATTTAAGAAGTTGATTGTCAAATTTATAAAGCAGTAAACAGACGTGGTAATTTCCCAGACAGTTAAATGAAGTGTTACTAATCATTTTTTTAATGGTTCAGACTGAATGCTGTGTACTCAGCTTATATAACCCCTGCCTATTCTTTAGAGCTGAACAGTGCAAACAAAGCAGAACATCTCCAGTGTTGTTACTGTGAAACAACAGTACATCTTCATTTTAATTGTGTTTTTGCTTTTTTCTACATCTCAGTAACAGTTTCATGTCCAGTTCAGTTTTCTCTTAAGTTCCCAGAGTGCAGAGTTCACACTCAAACTTTAACCATGTTTAAACTTTGTCTTTACTTCCTCTCTGAAAGAGGGGAAGTGGAGACTCTCTTTGACTTTAACCATAGGTAGATCAAATTTTACACACAAGGTTCAATTTATAGTGTTTTTTTTGTCTGCCTGATGCAGAGATTCAGCAACTTTTGAATCAGAAAATTAACAGGTCCTGTATTTTATTCCATCATTGCTGAGTAAAATCTAGATTGTATGAATTTAAATTCCGTCCCAAATAACTGATGGGCTTTAAAAAAAGTTTAAAGTTGATATATGCTTCTATTTGTGCATTGTTGCATTGGTATGCTTCAAATCTTTTTTAATATTTCTCTCATTGCAACTAAATTATTTCTAAAAGGTTTTAGTTGATGAATATGTAATCAAAGTCCACAGAGGCCACAATTTTTTTTTCAACATGTCTGTGTGCAGAACCTTGACACTCTCACAGCTCGGACAGGATCAGATGGTCCGTAGCCGCACCCCAACAGGAAAAGATGTCCACCTTCCTCGCATGTACCTAGATCCACACAGCAAATCCCGTCTGACTAATACACAGGTATATGAGACTGGCTGACAACTTGCACACTTTCTAAACTGTGGGTAAAATAGTTTAGTAGTAAGTAATTTAAATAGTTTTTGCATGTTCTAAATACATTCCTTAAACTAAATAACTTCCAGTAAACACTAATGAATCTATAGAAGGAACGTGTTGAATAATTATCTATGAAATTCACTTCATCAGACAGATATTGGAGTACTTTTTATCTGAAGGATTTGCTGTAAAATGAGTTTGAACAGTTGGTAGAAAATAGTTAACATCAAGTAGCTGTAGTTAAAGTTGTTTATTTACCCTGGTGGTGCATTCAAAAGCTGTTCAAAAGTGATGTAAATTTGTCTAGTGTGTCCTCATCCCACTTAAATAGTTCTTCCCTATCTTTTTACACACATAAATAAATAAAACGCAACTTCATATTTCAAATAAAAAAATTATTTCCTATTCTTCTTTTCCATTCTAAACTTTGGTTCACAACACAATCTAATTTTGTTTCTATAAAATGGCATATGGTTCCAGTGACATCAACTTTATCTATGACCAGCGTTGTTATACGTTTTGTTAAGTTGTGTAGGTAACATCAGGAGGGTAGCTCATACAGTGACTCCAAAGGGTTGCAAAAAGCCTCCATGATTCAGAATGATAAATTCAGCTTTTCTGTAATTTCTTTTGGTCTTTTCACTGTCCCTTAGAAACCACTCTCTTCTCTTTAGAGTTTCCTCTAAAACATATCACTAATCTCTGTAAGTTTCAATCACTAACTGTGAGAACTCTACCCAGCTCAGTGTTTGTATTTAAAATAATGGTGAAGGTAATTTTAAAACTGCGGTAATACTACATTGGTGATATTACATGAAGTTCAAGTGCAGGGGTGGTCAATTCTGGTCCAAAAGGGCCACTATTCTGCATGTTTTACTTGTTTCTTTCCTCCAACACACCTGATTCAATGATTGATTTACCTCTTTAAGTTCTGCAGAAGCCTATTAATCATCCACTCATTCAAATCAGGTGTGTTGGTGCAGAGAAACAAGTTAAACAGGCAGGATAGTGGCCCAGGATTTCACACCCTTGCTCTATTGCTACGGCCACAAGAAGCACCTGAAATGCAAATGTTGAATGTAGCACTGAATGGTGACAGAAATAACTTGAATCTGATAAAAGTAATAATAAAAAAAAATTCAATGAAAATGAACAAATGAAAGTCAGACATTGCTTTTCAACCATGCTTCAACAAAATTTTAAAAAATTGTTAAACAGGCCTGGACAGAAATGATGGTACCTTAAACTTAATATTTTGTTGCACAGCTTTTGAGGCAATCACTGCAATCAAACAATTCCTGTAACTGTCAATGATACCTCTGCACCTCTCAGCAGGTATTTTGCTCCACTCCTCATAAGCAAACAGCTCCAGTTGTCTCAGGTTTGAAGGGTCCGTTTTCCAGACGTCATGTTTCAGCTCCTTTAAAAGATGCTCAGTAGGATTTAGGTCAGTGTCATAGGAGGCCACTTCAGAATAGTCCAATGTCTTGGACATTCTTGGGTGTTTTTAGCTGTTTTGGGTCATTATCCTGTTGAAGACCCATGACCTGCGACTGAGACCAGGCTTTCTGACACTGGGAAGCACATTTCTCTCTAGAATCTGTTGATAGTCTTGAGATTTCATTGTACCCTGCACAGATTCAAGACCCCCTGTGCCAGATGCAGCAAAGCAGCCCAGAACATAACAGAGGCTCCTCCATGTTTTACAGTAGGGACAGTGTTCATTTTTTGATATGCTTCATTTTTCACTTGGAACGAAGAGCTGATGTGCTTTGCCAAAAAGTTCCATTTCTGTCTCACCTGTCCATATGACATTCTCCCAGAAGCTTTGTGGCTTGTCAACATGTAGTTTGGCAAATTCCAGTCAGGCTTTTTCATGATTTGGTGTCGTCCTTGGTCGTCTCCCATGAAGTCCAGTTTGGCTCAAACGACAGATGGTGCGATCTGACATTGATGTTCCTTGAGCTTGAAGTTCACCTTTAATCTCTTTAGAAGTTTTTATAGGTTCTTTTGTTACCATTCGTATTATCCGTCTCTTTGATGTGTCATCATTTTCCTCCTGCGGCCAAGTCCAAGGAGGTTGGCTACAGTCCCATGGATCTTAAAATTCTAAATAATATGTGCAACTGTAGTCACAGGAACATTAAACTGCTTGGAGATGGTCTTATAACCTTTACCTTCAACATGTTTGTCTATAATTGTCTTTCTAATCTGCTGAGATAACGCTTACTTTGCTTCCTCCAGTCCATGTTGAGTGTGGTACACACCATATCTCCAAACAGCACAGTGAGTATCTGTAACCCTAAATACAGGTCCACTGACTGATTACAAGATTGTACACACCTGTGATGCTAATTAATGGACACGCCTTGATTTCACATGTCCTTTTGATCCCATTTTTTTCAGGAGTACCATCCACTCGTTGATTGTCCAGGCCTGTTCCATTAGTTTTTTTTTATTCTTTTGAAGCATGGCTGAAAAGAAATGTTTGACTTTCATTTGTTTCTTTTTATAGAATTTTTATTTATTATTACTTGTGTCAGATTCAAGTTCTTTCTGTGACCATTGTGGATTTTTCTTTCATCAAATGAGGGATACCAACAATTTTGTCCACGTTCATGTGTACATGATGTCACAGTTCATCACATCAGCTGTGCAGCAGCCATATTGTGATGTGGCTGACTTAAAACCATAAACTGAATTATATAAAAAATGGAGCATACATCTACTCAAATACTGATAAAAAAAAAAAAAAGT
This sequence comes from Cynodonichthys magdalenae, assembly GCA_031762555.1. Lineage (NCBI taxonomy): Eukaryota > Metazoa > Chordata > Actinopteri > Cyprinodontiformes > Rivulidae > Cynodonichthys > Cynodonichthys magdalenae. Next base: position 723,468 of record JARVJO010000125.1, on the reverse strand, counting down.
CAAGATCCATACTCCAGCTGATATTTGTGATTGGCTCCGGACATAAATAGTAATAGATGCTGCAAAAATTCCTGTCAGCGCACTTCATGTGATTCAAGACACACAATTTATTTTTGTATAAAAAGTTATTTCCAAACCAATTTAACAACGAGAAAACAAATTCAAAATTCCCACAATAAACCAAAGTTTACTGTTATTATTAGACCCATGTTCTGTTTGTCTTTGTAATTGGCACCAATGCACATTGATCTTTGTATTATTTTCTGTTTTTTTATGTCTGTGGCATTTATCTTAATAAATAAAATCCTAAATGTCTTTCTTTCATCCTTTTAAGTATATTCATAGTTTTGGAACGCGTTGTTAAACAGTCCTAGCGCAAAATATAAAATTTTGGTCAACCTTGTCTTTACTGGTAGAGAAAAGTTTATTTTAATTTCTTTTTATTAGAAATGTTCTAAGTGTGTGGAAGTGGAAGCATTGTATTTAAAAAAAGTCAACCCAAATTGCACGGCAAAGTGCTTAAAGTGGTTGAAAATTACAAAATGGATTGTTACAATTTTTTGCATCCTAAATTATTTGTACTTTTTGTTTCCTAGGAAGCACTTCAGATAGCAGACCGAGCCAATAAATACAAAGAAGATAACCATCAGATCCTGAAAGAGAGCATCGAAGTTGCACCTTTTACAGCTAAAATCCAGCATTCGGCTGATCCCATCATGAACAGAGAGAGGCGCAAAGATCAAGCAGTCCCTGTCCGGGTGCCACCTCTTGCTTCTCCAAGTCCAAAGACTAGCCATCCTCATGTCATACAGGCAGAAAAAAGTGGCTATTTCACCACATTGTCCAACAGCATCGTGAATGAGCCGCCAAGACTGTACCCATCCAAGGAGGGGTACAGCCTCATAGGCTCAGTTGGAACCCCGGGGATTGGGACTAGTGTTGGGACTCAGTCGTTGGTGAATTACACCTCCAAAGCTTCTCTTTCCAAACCTCCACCCCTCATTAAGCACCAACCAGAGGGCGGAGAAGGTTTAGCAGTCAAAATCACTGAGCAGCTCAACCAGCAAGTTACATATGTCCAACCTCAACATCACACAAGTGTAGACAGAAAAGAACGCCACAATCCTACCATTTCCCCTCCTTCTGCCACATCCTCCTCCCTATCTTCAGTCTCCAATCACCATCATTACCCTCACCAACAACAGCAGCAGCAACAGCAACACCAACTTAGGGCAATGCCATCTCTCTACCGAGCGCCTGTTTTCCATCCGCCCACACAGCTTGCACTGGATCGCAAAGAGCCTGGAGAACAAGACAAAGAAAGGGACAAACCTGCTTATGGAGGACGGCTTTCACCACCAACTCTCACACCCATCCAGCCAGTTACTTTAACAACATCTGGCACCAAAGCATCAGTTGAGCAGCAGAAGCCACCAACGTTGGTACCAGAACTCAGGGACATTAAAGGGCATGGAATTACTGCTGCAGTCATCTCCATGGCTTCCAACAACAGTGGTGATATTATTGTAGATGGGTGGAGAAGCAGAGAGATGATTCAGGAAAGAGGAGGTGTGTGTTCTAGAGAAAAAGAGGGTTCCAAGGGTAAGCCCCAAGTAGCAATGGCATCGGTCATTGTACGACCAGCAACCTCTGTTAAGTATGATAATCCTGTTAGTATGAATAAATCAAATTCTATTATTCATAAGGAATTTCCCACAGGAAGGTTGTACCCATCCAAGCTTTATGGAGAACTGCCAAAGTTTAGAGACAGTGTTGGAGAACTTGGAGTCAGCAGGGTTATTCAACCGAATTCTAACCTGGATGACGTATGTGTCCAGTACAAAAACCCTTCCATGCATAGTATGCAAAGCCCTGTGTGTGCAAACACTACCACTTCTTTGTGCAGGTCTCCTGTTGTGGTCTCATCAGGTGTTGAACTGCATAATGAAACTCTAAAGTCAGGACACCCAACTCGGGATGAGTTTGTTGCCCATAAAACTGGGTCTGGAAGCTGGGTGCTTAGACCAGATCAAGAAAACCACAAGGGTTTTGACCCAAGTTCCACATCACCAGGGTTGTCTTCACCTTTTGCAACTTCGGCAGGAACACCTCTACCCAGTCATAACCTCACCCCAGCACCTAGCTCCATTTCTGCCTCTGGTCAACCTTATTCTTCTTTTGTTCATCCCAAAAAGCACAAAGCTGCTTTAGCTGCAGCCCAGTCAAGAGGCAACCCCCCTTCTGCTCCTGCTTCCTCAACAGCTGGAAACTCCTGCTTAGTTTTAGATTCAGTGGACAAAACTTCTAGTCATAGCTCCACCCCTCCACCCTGTTTGAACCATGCCTCATCGTCCTCAAGCGACAGCAGTAGCAAAAGCTCTGCAGTCGGTAGCACGACACCAGAAAAGAACAGCCCCTTACCAAATGGTCAGTCCTTGGCATCTGCTTCCATTAGCTGTGGGCAGCCCAGTAACTACCACAAGCTGAAGAAGGCCTGGTTAACTCGGCATTCAGAGGAGGACAAGAATACATCCACTACAGTTAGCATTTCAAACACTAAAGTAGAAAAACTGCTCACCACCACAACCAGCACATGTAACACTGCTGCCATGACTGATATGATCAAACCCTGCACGGTCAATCTTTGTGCCTCCACTTCAAATGAGGTGGAGATGAGCAAAGACAGTGGAGGCAAGGGGGACAAAGAGAGGCAGATGGAAGAGAAGACTGCAGGAGGAGGAGAGAAGAAATCAACTCCATCGAGGCGTGGGAACAAACGTTCCTATGATTCTGGTTCAGAAAGTGGAGGAGATGACTCCGATACAAGTGAGAGCAAGTTAGAGGGTCGAGCCAAACGGCAGCCTAAACCAACCTACAAGAAGAAACAGAATGATATGGCCAAGAAGAAGGGGGACAACGAGAAAGAGGAGGATGATATGAAGCCCAATGGGATCTTTAGATCAGCCCGAGAGAAGACTAAAATCAAACTTGCCAGCAGTAGTAAGTCCTACCTCCTAATTTGTGATATATTTTTAAAGCTGTGGAGAAATTTTAGACTTTGGATGATCTTTTGGTGAAAAATCAGCCACACGTTTATTTTAGTTTGCGTTTTTATTTTATTCATTTTGTGTGTTGTCAATAAACTTTACTGTCCCTGATAAATCCCTAAAAATCTATCAAAATTTTTTAACTTTCAGAATTATTTTACATTCCCCCTTGTAAACTCCCAGTAATTTTACTATCTTTTTGCACTCCTCAAGGGAAAAAAATGACCCATTGATTTCTTTTATAAATACGTTTTTGATCTCCTATTTATCGTAACATTAAATAGTGCATTCCATCTATGGTTTCTTGTACTTCTATCTACCCACTTTTGGTTTTTATATTTGTTCACTAGGTGGTGCTCCACTTTCACATTTGACGGATCCTGTAATATCACCAGGCTGAAAACACACTGAGATAGCTTTATAAAACAGACTAGTGTGTAGGAAAATATTAATAAATAGCATTTTTCAGCAGTTATGTAAAGTAGTATATGTTTGCCTAAAGGAAATTATTATAAAGTTAAGACTTTTTCAGTGGTAAAATTGTAATAGCACAATATTGCTGGTGATTAGTACTTAGGTCATTATTTACATCTTAAGCTTGGACTTTTCCAATTAGGCCATATGAACTGTAACATGTAGAGCAAGTTCAAGACATTTCTTCAACAATCATGGAACATATGTGTTGGAACAGACTACAAAAATGTAGTAAAACAACAAAAAAAACAGTTTCACTCATCAATTATTGGACCTCCTGTCCTCTTTAAATGTTTCCTTTTTCAGTAATCTATCCTTGTTTTTCCAAAGGTTTTCATGGTGTTTGTTGTCCTTAGATGACCTATGTTTTAATGTTTTATCTGTATGTTTTGTTAAACATCTAATGTATTCAGAACTTTTCTGCTGAGCTGTCTTTCAGTCAGTTGCTAACAAACATCTAGTAAACTGCAGGTTGAATGAGCTTCTAACGTTCAGCTCTTGGGTCTCAATTTTGTAACCAAGTCCATCTTTTTATGGTTTTAAAATCCAGTTTAGTAGCTCTGAACTTTGTATTAAAAATAAAGGTAGTCCTGTCCAGGTCCCCAACTCAGAAACTGGAAAACATCTATTCCCTAAGTGAAATGCAGTTAATTTACCAAGTGAGCAAATACAAAGCTATAATTCATATAAAATATATAATCTTCATATGGCCTGGGAAAACCCCTTTTATAAATGACAGATTACATATGTATGTAAACGATTCAATGACTAAAGGCTATGATGTTCTTAATAAATACTATATTCATGTCAACATAGTCATTAGACATTTTATTTGGACACTGTTGTAAAATCTGGCGGAGTCTCCCGTCAGACGAAGCTTCAACTCACACCTCCGGGAGAACTTTGAACACGTTCCGGGGGAGGTGGGGGACATTGAGTCCGAGTGGGCCAT
>JARVJO010000125.1:569269-580524 GCA_031762555.1 Cynodonichthys magdalenae | reverse complement strand
CATGTAAATGCACACATACAAACCTACATACACACTCACACACATCCAGTTTAAACCCACATTCACACCCTGTACATGTGCACGTTTGATTTCTGACAAGAATATTAAAAAAACGTCTGCAAATGACAAAAGTATTACCTGCTTTAAACTTTCAATTTTTATACTTCCAGAATTTATTAAAAACTGTACTCCTGTCTCTCACTACTTCCACTATTACAAGCAAAATAAAATCTCCCAGTTGGCCCACAATGCATCTTGGGATAGGCTGGGCCGAGAAGGATCCATCAGACTCATCCCTCGAATCGATGCAAAAGTTGGATGCATTTGTAGGCCGCAGTAGGGGGTGTCTTTGAATTTGGACAGTTTCAGCACGGCGCATTGATGTAAGCAGCTGACATGTTTGGCTTATGAAGGATGTAGCCCCTGAATTTGGACACAGCCATGGTTTCATTTTGACCAGATTGATGAGCTAACGGCTGGTCTGAGAGCAGCTAAAAGTTGATTGTTGATGTCCTTAAAGAACTCCAGTGTCTAAATCTTACAACGATTCATGTAAAATCTTGTTTGATTCCTCAGTCATTCTAATACTCTACAGGAAGTACTCCAGGCTCAGACTAGCCGTAAGCTCATCAAACTGGTCACAATCAAATTTTTACCAAGGTCAAATAAGAGATGTTTAGGCGAGAATCAGACCAAAAGATGTAAAAGTAAAAACTAAAATGTATGACTACAGGTGTAATATAACAATTCAACACACCCTAATCCTCAACCTGTGGTTTAGACATTTTATTTTAATTTGTTTATTTTTGAGGAAGTTCTAATTCTTGTTTATGGAGTCAGAATTTCCACTTTTCTGCCATCATTTGCACCATGTATATGCATTATAAAGATTACACCACACAAGTTACATCTAAATGTGTGTCATAGTTTCTGTATTCATATGATGTCAGGATTTGTAATAGATGTGTTTTTTGTGTCTCATATATTTTTGCTTTGATGTGACTGACTAATGTCTAATCTGTATAATATGAATGTACACATCAGATTTAAATCTGTGGTACTCCTCTTCTTTCTCTGGGACAGGGGTGTCCAGTCCTGGTCCTGTAGGACCCCCATCCTGCTTGTTTCACAGGTTTCTCTGCTCCAACACACCTGATCTAAATCAATGTGTGATTAACAGGCTTCTCAGTTCTTTTTGTATCGCCTGCTGCCAGAATATTTTGCTAACAGACAGACAGAAATGAGAAATGGCCTTATTGTCCCTTTGTCTTCAGTGGTAGATGATAGTCATTGGCTGATCCCTACAACTACTAACTTTTGAACCAGCCCAGTTGTTCAAGATGGCTGCCTCATTCAGCTGATATTAGAAAACACAAAATGTCTACAACTCAGTCAGTTTTACATATATTGAGGTAAAATGTGTTGTGATAGTAGCTGACAGTGATGATCTAAAGATATGCTACATGTTGCACCACATCTTTGCTTCAAACTCCTCCATAACCGTTTGTGTCAACCCAGAACATCTCAGGAACCACCGGACAGATTCTGATGAAACCACCAGAAAATAAACTCTGGATCTACAACTGATCAGGGTTTAACGTAATCTCTAATTTAACCTTGTCTCCACAGTTGATCAACATTAGCCAATATATTACCTGCTCAGTCAATTTTATGAATGCCAACTCCTTTTGAGTTTGTTGAGATTTGTTCACTTAAACAGTATTAAGATTTACTTGCTGGTATCTCTAGAGTAGAAACTGATGTAAACAGTCAAATTGTGTATGTTCTTAGGATAAGACATTAAAAATTAAGTTTTGAACTTGTTTTCTCATCCTTTCATTGTCATTCTATTAGTTAGCAGTCTATACATACTGAATGAATTGGACCATGTAGCACCTGAACTGGACTGACTGAAGGTTAATCCGATTTGTATGCAACGATAACTTCCTGATAGTTTCCTTAAATCTGTCCAGTGCTTTATGAGATATTTTACTTATAAAGAAGCTACAGTTTCAAGCACGTATCTTCACATTGAGTGGTGTTAGGATTATTAATTTGGAATGAGTTTCAGCTACATCCACATCAAAATGTAGCTGTAAAGTATTCTTTGTGTTGGCTGTGGAGGCCTTCTTAAGTTGGGTTGACCCCACAAGTTGTAGATGTACATATAATGACTGTATTCTGAAAGTTTCATTAAAATCTCTCCACATTTAAACAATGATCCTGTGCAGTTTGTGCTCAGATGATGTGTTTGGGGCAGTCAGATATATTCACATCACATTTTAGGTCAGTGTCAGTGAAACTGTCAGAGTTGTAGCCATGTTTGTTTTAAGGTCAATTAGCTGTGACAGCAATTACAGACAGACGTCTAAAACATGTCTTTAGTTCCTAATCCCGACCCTTATCCCTGTGTGAGCAGGTTGTGTATGTGTACTTGTATTTGTTACCTTTTTAGGACTGTTCCTGGTAAATACACCTACCTTGTCACGACCAGTAGTCCTTATAGGGACCAAAGACTAGCCCTAATATGGTGGAACTCTTTTTTTTTTTTTTTTGGCGTGTTCTTAGGTTTAGGATTCACAATATATCAAGCAATAACATCGATATGGGCCGGCCAATATTGGTCATTTTTTAGAATATTGGTATCAGTCCGATAAGTAAAACTGGGCTGATATTAACAGCAGATATTTGTTTCCCACTTTTTAGCTTTGTGTTTGTTTCAGGAAGGGAAATAATTGGTTGGGTGGTATCTGTTTGATCATGATAGTGATGGTGATGCTGCACAGCCAGGAATAAGTGAAGTAGAGAGCCATGAAAGCGTTCCGGTCTTTTTTTTACGGTATTAAAAAAAAAAACAAGTGTATTTGTGCACACGTATATATAAAAAATCATAGTCATCTTACACAAACACAAAAATTGTTTATGTACACATACACACACACACATATATATATACATATATATATTAGTCCAATTTCAAAAAAAATACTTTATTAATCCCAGAGGGAAATTAGATGTTGTAGCAACTCATTTGACTAATATATATGTGTGTGTGTGTGTGGGTGTGTATGTGTGCGTACATAAACAATTTTTGTGTTTGTATAATATCAATAAATATCAGTTATTGGCCACAACACCAATAGTATTGGATATCGATATCAGCCAAAATTTTCATATCAGTGTCAGGATAATCCCTCGTTTAGGCTTAAGGTATGAATTGAGTTTAAGGTTAGATTTAGGTTTTGGTATGCACTGGAGGGGTTAAGTTAAAGTAAAGGGTCAGGGTTCAGCCGTAGAAACAACTGGAAATGAATGGAAGTCAGTGAATGGTTCTAACAAGGATAGAAATACAAACTTGTGTATGTGTGTGTGTGGGTGGGTGGATGGGTGGGTGGGAGGTGTTTCATCGAAGGCTACTGTGTCCCTAGGCAACATGAATGTAGGCCAGTGTCTGTGGTAGTCACTGAAGGGAGCAGTCGTCTGTTTTTACCCTCATCCAGAGTTTAGATGAGTGGAGCTGTAGTCTTGTTTACTGACCATCTCTTTTCTCCTTCAGGGCTGTAGGAAAGACCTGTCTGCTGATCAGCTACACTACAAATGCCTTTCCTGGTGAATACATTCCCACTGTGTGAGTAAACCACACACACACACAAAATAAGACCAGTTCTCTGACACAATGTAATAATCCTGAAACATTAAATAAGCAGTATAAGTAAGGTATATGTAAAGTCACGTCCCTCTGGATAAACAATCTGGCTGCTAACATGTCCATCTCTCTCTCAGTCGTACCAATACGAACCAGTCACACAGAGTGGAGATTCACCAGGAGGACATGTAAGCACACAGAAAGACCCTTGGTCCAAACCGGGGTTTGAACCCAGGACCTTCTTGCTATGAGACAACAGTACTAACCACTAACCCACAGTGCTGCCGGCCCAGATAGAGAACTTCAGTACACTTCCCTCAGTCAGAGAACCAGACCTGAAGATGCTTTCTCTAAACCAGAGACAGCTGAACTGTATCATGTTCAGCACTGGAAATGTGACTGTGGATAAAAACATTCAGGTTTTCCCAAACCAAAAACGCTGGTTTTAGCCAGGTTCCCACAGTCCGAAGGTACTCCACACTGCTTCATGTCAGGTGACTGATTTCAGTGCTGCTCAGGCCGACCTGATGAGAGGAATTCAAAAAGCCAAGATGGATAAGAGAAGAATGGAGGTTCCTCTCTGCAGCAGTAACTCATGAGGGTTTAGGTCAAGCAGCTACTCCCCCTGATGAAAGTCTGCCATAATCATAGTCATCTCCACATTGATCCTTAAAGACTATCACCCTGCTCATCTCACACACATGAAGTGTTCTGAGGGATATGTTCTTTAGCACATCAAATATACTGTATCTCTCCTTTACCTTCAGTCCTCATCAGTGGATCTCTCCACTCTTTGCTGAGTCATGTGTAACATTTGCAGAGTCATTCTGTTTGTGGACCACAGCTCGACATTCAACACCATCATCCTTCACTTCCTGACCCAAACTCAACAGCTTGAGATTCTCCTTTCTCACATTATGTCTGGATCAGGGATTCGTTTATTCTCAGACTGTGAGACTTGGGCCACACCTCACCTCCACCCTCAGGGCTGAGTCCTCTTCTGTTCTGGTACTTAAAAACAGCACAATTGTCAAATTCGTTGACAAGACTACAGTGGTTGGACCAATCACATGGAGCGGGTCCATACCCACATAGCAACATTTGTCTGGAGCAGTTCTGGCCCACACAAGGCACTGACATTCGGCCCAGACAACACAAAGAACGACAGCCCTTTGGTGGCCCAGATGTGGTTTGCCAGAGATGACCATGCATGGGCCAGCACCACATAAACTAAACCACAACTGGGCCAGTTGTGTCATGCCATCTTAAAAACAGTACCATCATTGCCAGATCTGGCCCACACCTGTCTGCTGTGTGGGAATCTTCCTTAATGTCCTCATCTCAGCCCAGGAAATGAGCGGTGGACCACTCCCCTCAGTGATATCAAGATATGGTAAATGGACTGTACTTATATAGGACCTTTCTATCCAACCAGGATACTCAAAGCGCTTCACACTAAAATCTGTGTCCACATTTACCCATTCACACAGCACTCTACAAGATCTCTACAAAGCTAACATGTACAATCAACCATGGAGACTAATCAGTGCCAATCACATTCATACACTGATGGGACACACATCAGAGACATTGGGGGGGTGAAGTGTCTTGCTCAAGGACGCAACAACTGAGACAGTTGGAACGGGGGATCGAACCAGTGACCTACTGGTTCCAGTAGGACTCCCCTAATCACTCTGCCACAGCCTCCCTGTAGATATTTACACAGAAAGGTCAGCTCACGCTCTAGGTTTCACCTGTTTGAGTACTTAAGTAGAAATTTTGGGTACTTTACTTGAGTAATTATTTTTCAGACTCCTTACATTTTCACACAATTATCTGTACTTTCTACTTCTTACATTTTAAAAAAGACAAGAAGTAGAAAGTCGTCACTTTTATTTCATTTTTGCTTGTTTTCATGCCAGCTTATTATTGTAAAAAATAAATACCATCCATATAAATTGTGCCTCCTAGATAGAGTGAATTTAATGGTGGTTGAATGAGAAGTATAAATACATAACATTTTGATACTGTATTAGTTTGTACACAAACAAATCATGTCACACTCCAGGACATAGCAGACATATGTAATCCATCATCCTATGTAGAAACACAGTATTTACCCCTAAAGTCATTACATTCATTGACCCAATGACTATATAAGAGGCTGTAGTGTAGTCAGTCAAAAGCGTGAACCACCTGCTGCTAGCTTAATCATTAAAAATAAAAGACTGTACTTAAGAAGTATTTGTATTTCATTAATTATATTATTGCATTTGGCCCGCAGCCCTGGGATAGATTTTCATTTTGGGGAAAAGGTTTGGGCACTCTTGATATATGTATATAAACTGAAACAGACTACTGCATCCTAAATTTAACATAAATTAATTATTTTAATACAATAGTCATTTCTGCATTTTTTAGGGGGAGGTCACCTCCTAATAAATATCAATACAGAAAATCTAACTGCTCATTTTAAATCAATACTTTTAATACTTAAGTACAAAAAATATCAGATACTTTAAGACTTTTACTCAAGTAATATTCCTAAAGGAGACTTTAACTTTTACCAAAGTAATTTTTTGGTAAGATACTTGTACTTTTACTCAAGTATCACTTTGTAGTACTTTATACAACACTGGCTCTTCAGTCCTGTCAGAATTAAAATCTGTTTCTGACTACAAGAAGTAGCTACAGTTTTAATTATTTATTATTTTTACACAAAATCTCACTTTAGGTCTGCTGAACCATTCCTTTAAAATACAATCTTTATTTTTTCAACTGTTCAGAAAATCTGATTTCTATTTGGCTTTCTTATGTACACACACATGTGCTTGTGTAAATACTGTTCATGTAAAGTACTAAACAACAGTCTGGGCTGTTTTACATATCGTTCAAACTACTGAAGGTCTGCAGGATGCAGTTTACCAAGGGTTGAGTTCACTTCGACTGTCTGTCCTTCTAACTCTGTTTCAGTGGTGAAATGTGTCCTCTCTCCACAGCTTTGACAACTACTCTGCCAATGTAATGGTGGATGGGAAGCCAGTGAACCTGGGCCTTTGGGATACGGCAGGACAAGAGGACTATGATAGACTCAGACCTTTGTCTTACCCACAGACGGTATTCAGATTCTTCTGCTCTGTGTGTCACGGAGAAAAACACAACCCAGATACTGTCCCATAGTTCAGACACGAGGTCAATGCTGAGTCTGAGGTCAACAGAAAGTGTTTTTCACAAAATCCACATATGGATATTAGGGTTGGGTGATAACACAAACTTGTAGACCAGTGGTGCCCAATCCTGGTCCTGGAGGTCCACTATCCAGCATCTTTAGGTTGTTTCCCTGCTGTTAATCACTCCTTCGTTTAAATCAGGTGTTGGAGCAATGAAACTAGTCCCTCCTGGACCAGGATTAGACACTCCTGCTACAGAGGAAGCTTACTTCAGCCGCTTCTATCCAGACTCATATTTTCCTGATGCATCTCAGTAATCCAGGTAGGAAAATCAAAAACAAAAAGTAAGTAGGTCCTCTGGACAGGTTCTTCTGTAATGAAACGTTTCGTCTCTCCTCCAAAAGACTTCTTCAGTCTGAGGAGTTTCAGGTGAACTCAGCTTTATAAGCACTGCCTCCATGGAGGACAAAGAAGAAAAGAAGAAGAAACTGTCCAGAGGACTTGATGATTTTTCTTTTTGATCAGACTCATTGTTTTAGACAGATTCATAGATTCATATCTGTCTCTCATGAGTAAGGGTTGGGACATAAACGAACCGGGGCTACACCCTCACACTGTGAGCGAGGACCTGGTTTATTGGTTCATCTGTCCCTAGATCCTGACTTCATGCTTAAAGAAAACACTAAGACACTTGAACTCTTCCACTCTTAAGCTAATCTTCAACCTAAAGTGAGCCTCAGAGTTAAGCCAGTAGCTGTGTTTATATGGACAATAAATTATTAGAATAATCTGAAGATTCTGATCTGATTCAGCTCGATCGTAATGAATTTGTAATCTGACTCAGGTGATTTATGCCGATTGATAATCAGAACGCGGGGCATGTAAACACTTAATCTGATCATGTTATTCTGGTTCAACCTGATGCATTTCCACCTGGCTACATGCTAATATGCTGGAAATAAAATTGTTTGGTTAGCAATGAAACCTTTCTATTAGAAACTTTGAAAGAGCTCAAATTGGTCTCAGTGGTGGAAAGTGTCGGAACACGGAGTCACGTCTCCACCGTTATTAAAAGCTCAGGGCTCAGAAGACATTTGTTTATGTTCATCACAGAAGTAGAACTTCTTCTGTGGTTTTTCTTTTAAAGAAAGTTTACATCTCTGCCATGTCAGTACTTCTATTCTGAATAAAAGCCTGGTGCATGTAAACACTCGACATGATCGGAGTAATTATTTTCTGCCCATATAAACAATACATTCAGATTATTTAATCCGAAAATGTTTCAGTCCGATCAAAGAATTTTGAACATTTCAACAGAGCTGTGGGTAAATAGAAACGTGTAAATGCATCAAAAGCTTTGCATGGGTTCCTAATTTAAAAATGTAATAAAAGTTGAGTTTTCAAACAAACTCTCACAAACAAAACTAGCTTGTTGCCGGGTGATAAATCTACAAATATTAACAAACTACATATTTTGAAGGTTTTGAGATGAAGAATTTGATAATAACTCAAAATACAATAATTGTTACTCATTTTGCAAGGATGAGTCACAATAATTGTTTTAGAAATGCTGCAGTTCTGTGTGGACGAAGCATAAATCCTAAATGAAGAGGTGGCCCCGAGGCAGATATGATGTGGCCAGAGGTGGGCAACAAAATATATAATCTGCACCACCTACAGTACAGTTTTGCATCTCATGCACACAAATACAGGCCATCATTTTCAAAAACTGGCAGCACAAAACAGACACACAGCTCTCTGGTTGCAAACTCTTAGAAAATAAAAATTCATCTATTCTCTTTTTCCTGAGTGGTCAACTCATCTCCAGCAGTTCCAGTCCGGTGGGAAACCAGCTTAGCCTTGAAGAGGCCAACAAAACATTATCATCTGTAAAAGGAAGGCATGAAATCTTGACGTTCCCAAACCAGACCCTTCATGAAGACCACAAACAGGATCAGAGACTAGAGACTAATTCATTCAACTGATGTTGAATAGTTTATCATCCAACCCTAACAGACATGAAGTTATTTATAGTTTTAGTCTTTCACAGCTGATTTACCATTAGAGCCAATACAACTTATTAAACTCTAACACATTTAGAGCTTATCCTCCTGAAACTCATCTAAAATCTGATGTTTTATTTCTTTTGTTTTTCAGAAAAATCCAATAAAAAACAATTAGAATTTACACAGATCAGATTCTCAACTAGTCATTTCTCTGATTCTCTCCCAGGATGTGTTCTTGATATGCTTCTCCCTGGTCAGTCCGGCCTCCTTTGAGAACGTCCGAGCTAAGGTCAGTACGCTGACAGACTGAACACCCCCCTTCCCCCTGGTACCCCCCTCCACGCCGAGTCTGACCACTACGAGGCACATCTATGGCTCCTGGTTTATGGCACACCCACTGCGCCTGCTCAGGCCTCGTCTTAAAATGCTCGGGATCTTACCGGAGTCCCCGTGAGGACGGAGGACAAAGACACATTGTAAGACGAGGCCTGAAGGAGCGCTGACACGCTGCAGAGGAAGCATGAGGGCCAGCCGTGGTTTGGTCTGCTGAGCGTCATGAGACGCTCTCATATGAAACCACACAGTGAACCAGGTCCCAGCATCCTCCTGCAGAGTCTCTGTTAGTGGTGTGACCGCTCTTTCTGTGATTGGAGGTCATTGTATTAAACATCTCTACTTCTGTTCAGTTTTAGAACAAAACCTTTCTGCAAGGTCACATGTAGTGTTATAAACAGGCGCTTTACGCTCTGCTGATGAATCCAACTAACTTCTGTTTTTCTCTCTTCCACGGACATCCTCTGTTTACCCATATGTGCCTCGTGTGTGTGTGTGTGTGTGTGTGGTGTGTTAGTGGTATCCTGAGGTGAGACACCATTGCCCCAACACACCCATCATCCTGGTGGGAACAAAGCTGGACTTGCGAGATGACAAGGACACCATTGAGAGGCTGCGGGACAAGAAGCTGTCCCCCATCACCTACCCTCAGGGTCTGGCTATGGCCAGAGAGATCGGTGAGGCTGCATGTGTCCAAACGCAAACCTTTTAGTCTCTGTTTATTTTAATACAAAGGATGAGTAGTTTCTATGTAGGTTTGCAGGAAGTCGAACAACTGGAATCGGAAAACTTTATTTTTTTTTGTCTTGCCTTCTGCTGAAAAGAGAAAGACAGTGTTTTTGTCAAGGTTTGTGTGTCTGTTATCAAATTAGCTTGTGAACCACGGAACAGATTTTAATAAAACCTGCAGCAAATCACTGAATGTATGTCCACAACCTTTTACAAACAACCCAATTCAAGATGGCAGCCAACTGGCCTCAAAAAGACAAAAATATATTCAATTGGGTCAGTTTTACAGATACTGACTTATAATGTGGTGTGGTAGTAGCTGAGACTGATCCACAGAGCATATTCTTGTGCAAGATCTTTGTTTTAAATAATGCCTTAGGTTGTATTCACACTTGTTCGGTAGACTCGGTTCGATTGGGGACCAAAATTGCAAGATTTGTTTACATTTTCAGTTGGTGTGGTTCACATTCACACTACATTTTGTCAAACAAACTAAACTCTGTGAACAACCTGTTCCCCCCCTCGCCTGTGGGGGGCGCTGCACCAAGACCCACTGAAGGAATCGACACCAAAACCTTAAGAAGACAAACGGCCTTTCCCAATCAGTGGCTCCTCCCTCGCCCTACTCCCTACACACTACACTCGCTGTGAAGCCCCCTCGCAGCTGAACTGAGTCCCCTTGATGGGTCTAATTATACACCCTCTGTTTTTGAGACGGCCTCTCCTCACACTACCGGAACAGGAAGCTGTCGTTACCATGGTAGCAGTCCAAGCTCCGGCAGCAACTGAAAGCTGGAGAATGAAGCTGTAAGATCATCTAGAAGATGTTTTTTTTATTAGACCCTAGAAAATATTTAATTAGGTGACATGACTGTATTTGTAACAAATACAGTGAGATAACTTGTCAAAACAATTGCAATTTTAACATTTTTTAATCATTTATTTACTTTTTCTTAATTTTTTTTATTTTCTTTAAAATATGGAACATGGTTCTATCCATCCATCCATCCCTTATCTTCCGCTTTATCCGAAGTCGGGTCACGGGGGCAGCAGCTTGAGCAGGGAGACCCAGACCTCTCTTTCTGCAGCCACTTCTTCCAGCTCTTCTGGGAGAACTCCAAGGCGTTCCCAGGCCAGCCGAGAGACATAGTCTCTCCTGCGTGTCCTGGGTCTTCCTCTGGGTTTCCTCCCAGTTGGACATGCCTGAAGCACCTCCCTAGGGAGGCGTCCAGGAGGCATCCTTACCAAATGTCCAAACCACTTCAACTGGCTCCTCTCGATGTGGAGGAGCAGCGGATAACTGAACTTCTTACCCTATCTCTAAGGGAGAGTCCAGCTACCCTGCAGAGAAAACTCATTTCGACCGCTTGT
>JARVJO010000125.1:536565-547336 GCA_031762555.1 Cynodonichthys magdalenae | reverse complement strand
TATAGACAAACATGTTGAAGGTAAAGGTTATAAGACCATCTCCAAGCAGTTTAATGTTCCTGTGACTACAGTTGCACCTATTATTCAGAAATTTAAGATCCATGGGACTGTAGCCAACCTTCCTAGACGTGGCCGCAGGAGGAAAAATGATGACAAATCAGAGACAGATAATACGAATGGTAACAAAAGAACCCAGAAAAACTTCTAAAGAGATTAAAGGTGAACTTCAAGCTCAAGGAACACCAATGTCAGATCGCACTGTAGAAATAATGTGATGTTCAAAATGGTATGTCTGAATAAAGCAGGAATCCACTGGATTTACTCTCAAAACCTTTATTCTTGTCTTCTGACTACAATCAGTTTCAGCAGTGCACAGCACAGGTCTCAGCATAAGGCCTTGAGTGAAAACCCCAAAGAATGTCCAAGAAGAAAACATTGGCCTTCTTTGACACTGACCTAAATCCTACTGAGCATCTTTTAAAGGAGCTGAAACATGCCGTCTGGAAAACGGACCCTTCAAACCTGAGACAACTGGAGCTGTTTGCTCATGAGGAGTGGAGCAAAATACCTGCTGAGAGGTGCAGAGGTATCATTGACAGTTACAGGAATTGTTTGATTGACTCAAAAGTTGTGCAACAAAATATTAAGTTAAGGGTACCATCATTTCTGTCCAGCCTGTATAATTATTTTTTTTAAATTCTGTTGAAGCATGGTTGAAAAGCAATGGCTGACTTTCTTTATTCATTTTTATAGAACTTTAATTTATTATTACTTTTGCTCCTAATTAGTTCTCATTCTTAGTTTTACCTGTGACACCTGCAGCACAGCTTTCACATTCACACTGAATGACCTGTGAAACACAAAGGTAGAGAACCGCATCATGAAACTCTGAACTCAGTCTGTGTTTTGTTCCAGATGACATCTACAAGCCAGGAGTCTTACTGTTCAAACTGGTCCTGTGTGACCTCCAGGAACGGCTGCAGCTTGGCACAAGCGGCATTATTCACCAGCAGATCGATGGGGCCGATGTCCTTCAGTGCGGCCTCTGTGGCCCCCCAGTCTGCCAGGTCCACACAGACCGGTGTGATGGACGGGCACTGTGGAGAGAAGTCAACATAAAAACAAACAAGTCATGCTGGAAAAGGAAGAAGCTTTAAATTCAACAGATGTCTTCTTCAAAATCTGATAAAGTATTCATCAAGTCAAACTCACTCATGAATTAATGATGTTTTCAATCTAAAATATTAATACCCAGGACCTTATAACATACAGCTGTAACTACTACTGACCAGAGGTGTATTAAGTACTTGAAAAAATTAAAGAAGTAAAAGTAAAAAATATCTTAACAGAAAATGACTTTGGTAAAATTAATTTCACTGATAAGAAAAGTACAGAAGTAAAAGTCATAAAATTGCTCACAAAAATCAGGAAAGTAAAAGTACTTTGGGGCGGCTGTGGCAGAGTGGTTGGGGGAGTCGTCCTGGAACCGGTAGGTCACCGGTTAGATTCCCTGTCCAGCTGTTTCAGTTGTGTCCTTGGGCAGGACACTTCACCTCTCTGATGTGTGTCCCATCAGTGTATGAATAATTAGTCTCCATAGATAATTGTACATGTTAGCTTTGTAGAGACCTAATAGAGTGCTGTGTGAATGGGTAAATGAGGACACAGATTTAGTGTGAAGAGCTTTGAGTATCCTAGTTAGATAGAAAGGCGCTATATAAGTACAGTCTATTTACCTCACACAGCAAGAAGAATATATCCTGAGTTTATCTTTATAACCATCATGAGAATCAAAGCATCCTTGTGTGGGCAAAGTTTTCCCTAACTGTGATTGGTCGGATTGACTTGTCTTGTAAGGCAACTTAAAAGAGTGAGTAATGATAATAGTAAAATATTATGATTTATTGACTGTCTATGTACAGTTTAAAACAGAACAGTGACTCAAATAAAAATTGTTGTGAACATGTAAACAGACTTTATTGACATCAAATTTTGTGCAGCTAAACTAATCTTAAAAAGCAAAGGTGCCTTCTGCCCAACTTGACCAAGCTAGTCCCCCGCTGCCCCCAGCTTCTTCAAACCCCACCATCAATCTGACCAATCATGTCTTGGGCCAACTCCTCCCACAAAGTAAGAAACTCCTACATAGTGACTGCAGAGACCCCCTATGTTTCTCTGCCATTAGCACAGCTGCAGCCCACCAGCTAACTTGTTGAGTATGTTCTGCGTGAGGGGAAGGGCGTGCAGCAGGCGCAAAGAAGGGGGATAGTGTCAGACTCTGACACTATTTATATTTTTAAGTCTTTTTTATTATACTTTTTCACAGATGATCTGATAAATAACATAAATAAATTTACTCAGTAATATTTTAATACAAAGAAAAAAAAAGAATAAATTTAATAATTGTACAAAACACTTATTTCTGTTCAAACACTGCAAATTGTAGGCTTCTAAAAATAAGTTACAAATATTATACTCTGAATCTTTTCAAATTAATAATATTTAATAATCTGCAGTTTGACATTGCACTTGGTAAGACCTCTTGAAATAAAGAAAACTTTTCAGGCTAACAAGATTAATAATCCAACATATTCTGATCTTGCTTAGTATATCGGTCTCACAACACGATCAAAATACATTTTAGCTGATATAAGATTGTCAGACTTGGTTAGATGAACAGTTTTTATAGAGAAGTAACTGTCTACTGCTCAGAAACATTATAACAGATTAAATAAGACCAGGTTAGTTTCAGAGCACTTGTTACCATGGAAACATAAGGGCTTCCCCTCCTGTGCAATCAATTTAAAGTTTAATTAAATTAATTTCAGGTTTACACCAAAATCCCGGCTTAATCCCTTATCCTAGATTTGTGCAACAGGCTGCAAGTTCTGCTGGCTTCCAATGCCAACAACAAAGTAAAGCAGGGACACTTGGTCTCTAACACAAACAGTCACAGAACGCCACAACACACCTACAACAGAGACAGAATGAAGCTGAAAGAGGAGCAGGATCATGAGGACTGGGTATGTTGGAGACAGGGTGGGCTGTATACCTCCTGGATCAGACTGTTCAGATCCACCTGTGTCCGTGTGACGGCCGTGACCTTTGCCCCGCAGCGTGCCAGAGCCAAAACCAAGTCTCTGCCAATTCCTGAGACGCCAAACATCCAGAAACACAAAAACTGATTACAGAGTGCAGACATGAAACCTCATACAAGCCTTACACTTTGTACACAAACATCTTGTTTTTTTTAATTCTCTGTCTCAGGAGAAACTGGCTCTAACACCAGGATTAGTGCAGGACATGATGAGCCGAAAACTTCCAGCAATACATTAACCTTAAAGGAATGTTGGGCCTTAATTAGTTTAGTTTTAGAACATTGGCAACCCAAGTCCATTAAAACACAAAGAATGAAATGTCTCCTAACAGGAAAAATAAAAACTACTACAACAGTAAAACTGTGAATGTTACCAAACATTTGAGTAACTGTAGTTTTGGTTTGGTATTGTCTTGGTACAGCTGATAAGCACACCTTTTCCTGCTCCGGTGACCAGAGCGTGTTTCCCACTGAACGAAATCTCCATCCTCTGTTTGGTGCGGCAGGTTTCCTGCTGATTGTTTGAAACCACAAAGTGCAGTCAGTCCAGCTGACAGTCGCTCTCACAGAAAGGACAAAAATCATGAATTATTTTAAAACCTTCATTTGTCACTGTTGAATGATTGATCATATTTTCTGAAAGAAAAAGTTTCATTTAATTCTAATTTTGAGAGACTATGTCCTATTAAAGTATTTTCTGTGAGTACGAATCAAATGAATGAGACTCCTGACTTAGTTTAAAGCAGTAGAGACGAGACATTCAGGAATGATCCCAATCTTTTGAACAGCTCTTTAAAATAAACAATGTAACAAACTGAGTTGATAGTTGAGTCTTTTGTTTATCCTCCTCAAATGCAGACACACACAGGCTCCTCCTTTATGAAGCGCCAAGTGTGATATAAAATGTTAAAATATCTCACGAACACGTTTTCATTATTAATAAGCAGTGCATGGGAGAAACAAAAAGTATCTTCTATCTTAACTTTTACATTAAGATTTAGGATTTAATATTTACATATATTTTTTAACATTTAACATTTAGTAAAATTTAGCAAAATGTAAGAACAATGAGAAACCAAAAAAATTTTTGTGTCAGATTTTTAACACTCAGAAAGTGAGCTACATAATTAAAATGTTAGTGACTTTTTTAAGCATTTTGTCTTACACTTGGAGCCCCAATCATGTGAGATATCTCACTCAGGTTTCAGAGAACCAGGGTTACACTAGTAAGCAAAAAATATGGGGAACATGCGGTCAGGTGGGATGGGGGGCTGCACACTCACTGGTAACATGGTATGACTACTAGACAATCATTGGTAAATGGCTCTTTAAAAAGAAGGGATCCATAAGATCTGGTTCCCTTCACAGAGTTGTAAATCCCATCTTTTTGTAGGGAATCATGAGTCTGACTTAAACGAATTAATCAGGAGCCTCTCCTATACAGGAGTTTAAATCTTAAAACTTGATTCTTTTTAGTGACTGATTAATTTAAACTCAGTGAAAAAATACAATCAGACTTTCCCTCATCACATGAAGTCATGTGGTATTAATTTCCTGTCACGTAAAACATGAATCTTGTAGTTCAGTTCACACTAGGTCTCTAAATAATAAAATGTCTCATAATGGCAGAAAACATTAAATTATTTTCTGCTTTTAATTTGATCCAAAACTTGATGTTAAAACAAGGAGACACTTTATGGGAAATAAGAGGCATAGATGGTTATGGTGAAAGTCAAAGCATTCTCCGAGTCCTTTTTGTCCTTTCACGGCACCCATACTTGTACTAGTTAACATGTAGCTAAAAAAGTCCTACTTATATTTCTGTTACCGTGCTGCTGCTGTTGTTCAGGTCGGTTCTGTCTACAGCCCGTGGTCCCGGACCTCACAGAGTCCTATATGTCTCTGCAGGAGGTGGACTTTGGTCTTGGTTGGTTCAGACGCCAAAATCCGTGTTTTTCTTCCGGGTCAGACCCTCCGAACCGAACTTTAACAACCTCACAGCTCTGCCCTGCAGAGGCAGACTGAAGCTACTGCTGCTTAAAAGTTAACTTAGACACAACCAATCAATGTCTAAATGAAAGAAACAAGTCCAGCCTAACTATTAAAATAAAGTTCAGATTTATTCCCTGATCATAATTAGCAGGAAGGTGGGGTTCAGGCCACATACAAGATTTATTTACAATAAATCTTTCACCAGATTCTTTAGCTCCCAGGAGAACTGATCCTGCTGACAGTTTTATTTCTCCACACCGAATCACTTATCAGACTAACACAAAGGATGGTTTTCATTATGAGGGGTGTTCTCCAGGAAAATAAAATGACAACATCGTTGAAACATTTGAGAAAGTAGAAAAGTTTTATTCTTTCTGAAAACATCATCAGTGGCAGGATTTACAAAAACACAACATTTAAGAGTTTTATCCACCGACCTGCGGTGGGACACACTGATGTGCAGGAAGGTAAACACTTTATTTACACAAACATAGACAGGTGTGTGTACGAGAGACACAAAGAACCAACTTTTCCTCTGTAAAGAAAAGAAGCATCAGGTGGAAGAAAACATGTCATTAATTTGATCTCCTGATTGTGTAAGAACGTTCCAAAATAAGACAAATCAAATCATTTGATGTTCAACAGAAACATGGTGCTGAAAGCTAAATGCTAGCAAAATCACATGGAAACAGATTTTTTCTCTGTTAAGACTGTTCAGGTCTTCTGTAGAAAAACTATGAACAGTAAACATCTTACCTGTTATAGATGGCTCTTTGAAGGACCTCAGTTTAGAGAACAAGTTTAATTCTGACTGAAACAACAAGCTGACAGCTAATAAGAATGCAGATCAGGACAAAGTGAACTGGAGTCATCTAAATCACATCAAATCTCAAAAACTTCAGAGCAGTAAATTAAAAAATATGATGATGTCACCAGTTTCATACTCCATAGTTATCCTGGAGGAAGTGAACCAGTCTTCTGACCGTGCTTATGGACTGAAACAGCAGATTACCCATCATTCCTGGACTCTTTAGATGGGGTCCTGGAATGGCTATGTGGGGACTCTGTGGTTTTTCTGGGGGACTGCACCGAAGTTTGAGAGGAAACCCCTGATCTGAACCTGAACAATATTCTGTTGCTGGACTTCTCTTCTAGGCACAGGTTTGTAGTTGTTTAGTTAGACCTGCAGCTCTTAAGGGCCGTCAGGCAGACCTAGAGAACCCAAGAATGTGGTGTAAGTGAACGGAGAACATCAAGACAAGGAGGTCTTCAGGGCCCAGAAGCAGCTGACGGGTACAGGATGATCAGGGAGGACTGTGGTAACTTCATGCTGGTCTCAAGGAGACCCTGAGAAACTGTTCAATGACTCAGGAAGCAGCAGACCCTGCCCTAGGCTGGGCTTGGTTTGGGTGTCGAACTGATTGTGTTGGACAGCAAGAGAAACTTGGAGGGTCTTCTTCAACTGGTCACCATGTCCTGCAGAGTCTGAGAACTCTGAAAGGTGAGTTTGTGATCATTGTAGAGGTAGGTAACAAATGATGGTGTTTCTATAGAACTCCACTTCAAAAGATCAGACTTTTTGCTTTATGTGGCTCAGTTTTAAACAAAAACAAGCTAAAGCCATTAACAACACAGAGCAGCTGAAGAGGAGTTCAAAACCAAAACAAACAAAGCTGCTTCCAAAATAAAACCAGCATTCTAACTGCACAGCTAACTCTTTCTGTATAAATCAATTATTTCAGTTTATGTTTGACATTGAAGATAACTTCAGTACAACTCATTCTCTGCAAGTACCTTAAACACTGCACTTTATTTCAAGATCAACAACCAAAGTCATGAAAACCTTCAAACCTGACAGAATCACTTCTGTTTCTTACAGAACATCTCAGGAGTTCAGAATAGGACCGGCCCGTAGCATAGGAGGTGTAGGCAAACGCTAACGGCGCTGTCCAGCTAGTGGGCCCCACAAATGTGGAATGAAAAAAATAATTTAGAACTTTTTATCAGAGTCTAGTTGATTTAATCTGTAATGAAGGTAACTTGTTCTTTTTTGTTCCTACATGAGGTGTTATGTGGTGCAGAGGATGTTTCATGATAAAAGTGTCAGGACTAACTGCTGGTGCTCAGTGTGGAAATTGAAAACAAAATAAAGAGAATGAAAGTTTTTGTTCTGATCTCAGATAAAGTTCAGGTTAAGGTCTTGGTTTTCAGTGTTGTACATGTTGTTTTATTAATCCTAAGAATTTAGTCAAATGCTCTTTAAATTAGGGCTGCACAAAATATCACAATATTACTGTCATCTTGATAACAGCCTGTGCAATATGCATATCACAAAAAACTGCATAAACTGCAATCAGTTCAAAAGTTTGCATTTATGAGTTTTGTCACTCAGACAGATATTTCACATTATTGGCCAATTGAATGGATCTCTTCGTATTTTAAAAAAATTCATGCTGCAATGAAAATTATTAGGTTTCTTTTGGGTTTTTTTGCTCTGAACCCAGAGTAGAAAGTCATTTGCAAGACTGTCCGATACAGGGGAGCCACACTTAGCAAAAGGCAGGGATTCTGTGAAACAGTTTAAAAGTTTTCTAAAACTTTTAGTTTAGCTTAGTTAAAACTTAAAGTGTTGTGATTGTGACTTTTATTACACACACAGTATTTTATTTAAATTCCCATTCATATTTTTGTTGGTGGCATCTTTACTATCTTTGTTATTCTTAAACTCTTATCTGATTGTACTTTGTATATTTATTTATTTAATAATTAAATATTTTATATAAGCCTGCTGGGCTTTTGCCTCTTGCTGCACTGTCATTATCTTCTTTTTCCTTTGAACAGATTAGCATTTTTATTGTGCAAATAAACTAAACATCAACACTACATACTTATGTATTTGTTTATTTATCTCAAGTCATATCGTCATCGCAATATTAAGCACTGTTATCGCACATTGCAGGTTGTCCTACTATCATGCAGACTTACTGCAAATGGCTGGAAAATGCAGAGTTTATGCCAAAACTGGCCCGTCAAGCCATTTGATCTGGCCTGCCAGTAGTTGCCCTGGTTACTAGGTTTAAATTGCCTGTCATCCTCTGTAGAAACTCTGTATTTCTATTATGTACAATAAATACATCTAAAGGCCCACTGACTAAATAAGGGGCTGTAGTGCAGATAGTTTTCACTCATGCTGCTGACTTTGCCGTTGAATTATATTAAGATTAAACATAAAATGCAAGAAACCAATAGAGATATTTAGATTAGATTTAAGCACATGTAGATTTGAAAACTACGAAGATTTTATCAACTTATAAAATGTCCCATGAGCCTTTGCTGCCCGAGCAAGTGTACAGAATAAAAACACAAACGGAATGTGGGCCAAGCTAATCATAAAAAGTAAAAAGACTACCTAAAAAGTATTTGTATTTCCTTCATTATATTATTGCATTTGACCCACAGCCCTATTTTGGCCCTCTCAGGGAAAAAGTTAGGGCATCCCTGGTTTAGACAAAATCTTTATGGGGGAGTATACCCCCCCCCCCCCCCCTTGAACTGCTTCACTCCACAGCTGCTGGTTAACATGAACAGGTGTTCCTCATGATGTCAGCAGATGCTGGCAGGCATGAGGTAGACTTCTGGTTTTCTGTTTCAAATAAATGACACTGTTAAATATTTTAATTGGACAACCTGGTACCTAAAGATAATGAAAGATAAAACTATTTAACTTAGTTTGTGGATGTGTGCAAACTGGCAGTGAGATTTAGAAAACTGCACAAGGACACTTGAAACCTTTCCTAGGGACAGTTCAGACAAAAAAGCTTCAAATATCAAAATGTAGAGAAAAGCTAGAACAAAAAATGGCCTCCAGAGAATGAGCTCTTTGTTCAGAGAACCAGAACCGTTTAACTAGTTTCAATCAGTTGTATTATCAGCACCAGAGGTTAAATAAACATTTACTTGGTAAGATATAGACTGAATTGAATTTTGTTTTGAAGCTGACAGTTTATTTATGACTGGCTCCAACAGCCTCTCTGTTTTCAGTCAGAACTCAGAGGTTTCCCTCCAGAAAAGTTGGGCAGATTTAAATGACTTCATGTTTTCTCCTCCTGTCACTGAGCTGCAGATTAAACCATCATCTTCTGCCAAACTCTGTCACAATGTTTGCTGAGACAGAAAAGGAAATCTACCAGTCATTTCAGTTTATGTGGAACACATCATTAAATAAATCAACTGCAAAGCCACAATGTTAATTTACTCAATAATAATAATAATAATAATCACACAGCAATGCTTTTTGTAGCTTATTTCTTCTTATTTTTTTACTTTGTTTTGCTGCTGCTGTTATTTATATTACCATATCTGATGTAAATAAAACAGATTTTATTATGAAGTGATATTTTAGAGAATGAACCTTCAAGATGACAGCAGCCCACTTGTGTCAGAGTAGCCATTAGCTTGTCAATTCAGTCAGAATGAAACGTTTCTCCAAACTGAACTTGTCAAAGAGCCATCTACAACAGGTAAGATATTGTTTGTTATAATTTTCCCACAGAACTCCACTTAAAAAGATCCTAAACATAACTTTAATGCCCTTTGTGATGGTGCGATTAAGATTTCTTTCCTCTCAGCTAGCAAGGCATTATGGGAAAATGAAAAGTACAAGCAAGTGAACCTTAAAAGGTGGACTTGTGGTTGTGTTGCTGCACCTCTAGCAGTGGGATAAACTGGGTGACATTTAGCTTCAATAACCTTTCTTCTGATCTTTCCACCGGCCAGGGTTCTTCTTCAGAATTCAACGCCGCTTTTTTGCATTTGCTTACAGACCTGAAGGTGAGCCGTTTTCAGAGGGGTGCTGCAGGACGCTCACAGATCCATTCAGTTTGTGTGTCCAGGTTCAGGTTTTGGACACCACTCAGTCTCTGGATACAGATGGCAGTGGATGGTCTTAAACCTGGAGCGAGACAGGGAAACTTTAAAGTTTTGAATAAAAACTTTCTTCACAATAAAATAAGATCTGAGCAAAAGATCAAAAGTGAGCATTAAAGTGCCTGTGACGTCAAATTTTTGTAATACATACGAATGCATTTTCTGAAAACTGATAGTTAAAATATTGCAGAAGAAATTTCATGTCCCTGAGATGAACAGCTGTTGAGATATTTGCATGTGAAGTAACAGGAAGTGATGTCAAAGGGGAATGTCTGTATGTGAACAGAGCAGTGCTTCAGCAGCTAACAACAGAGACTGTAGAGAAGAATCTGAAGTTTCTTTAGATTATTTTGAATCTATCAGAGACATAAAGAGTCAGAGTTCAGATACTATTGTTACAATAAACAAAGACCAGAAACTTTTCTTTCTTAAAGAATTCCCCTTTGATGTCACTTCCTGTTTCACTTTAGCAGAGACTAGTTCAAAAGAAAATCTGGCAGTTATGTGACAAAATGGGTAAAATCGTGTGTTTTATGTCGAGTTTCTTAAATATAAAGATGTTTTGTTTGACTTTTTGTATTTGAAAGATATGCATGTCACAGGCACATTCCAGCACTGCCACAATAACATTTTAGACAGCTTATGCTGACTTATGAACATTTTATCATGACTTACTCATCAGCTATACAGGTAAAAGCCAGTAAATTAGAATATTTTGAAAAACTTGATTTATTTCAGTAATTGCATTCAAAAGGT
>JARVJO010000125.1:514978-528986 GCA_031762555.1 Cynodonichthys magdalenae | reverse complement strand
TGGAACAGCCTCATCCATATGATTCTAAAATTTAAATCACCAACATCATGAGACGTCATTAAAACTCTCCACTGAGGTGCAAAGTTAATATTTCCAGAGTGGAGGGCTGTGCCGGGTGCACATAACAGCTTTACACGCAGACACACACACAGCCAGAGAGACAAACATATTTTCTCCTATGCTTATTTAGAATTTTTTTTCTCTCACATTATATTTAATTCATTATTTTCCTGAATCTAGAAATCATTTCTGATCACGCAAACATGTCCATCACACATGAAGGAAGTAATTTGCATCTGTTTAACATATGTAAATGAAGGTGTGTCAGGGGATGTGTCTCACGTGCGTGCAGATCCACGTTGATTGTGATGTTTAAAAGAAATGTGAATGGATTCTGCCGGTTTGATACATCTGGACTTTTTTGTGCGTACGCTGTTTTCTGGATTTGACCGTACGCCACATTTCAGTAAGAAATCCACGCAAGTCTTTGTCCATGAGGCCCCAGGTGGTTTCTGAGATGTACAAGGTTCTGTATAATTACTCTGAAAATAATACAGCAGTGTGCTGATATTTGAAAAATTAATTTGTACTTTTGAATATAGTATTCAAAAGAGTATTTTCAAAAGTAAGTACTTCAGTACTTTAACTTGAGTCGATTTTTTACCTAGTAACTTTTACTTATAGTTGAGTAAGATTTGACCATGAGTATCAATACTTTTACTCAAGTAATAGAATTGAGTATTTTGTCCACCACTGGTCAACAGACGCTCTGCCCACCTTTCCCTCTTTCACCTCCTGTGTGTGAACTGGTGTCTGGGAGCAAAGCCGAAGGCAGTGCAGATGAACAATGACATCACTATTCTGGGACTATAGCTGGACGGGGCTGTTCACAGACTGGTTACACATGGTTTTATTATACAGACGTTCACGCATGTGCATACAACACTTCACGGCTTCAGATACACGCCCCCCTAAACTCACTGTCTTCACTGGCTCTCTCTCTTTAAGACTCACTTATCTTCGTGTTTTTTTTTTCTTTAAAGGGTAGCACCTCCTCATGATCCTTGCACTGTGCAGGGGTTTGTGGCTGCAGGACCCGGGGCACCTTTTCCCCTATGTGTGTGTGCTTTCTCTCTCTCTTAGATGGGTTGTTCCGAACCTTTCTATTCTACTTTTTTCTACTCTACACTACTTTATTCTATTCTACTCTACTCTATTCTACGCTATTCTATTCTGCTCTTTTCTACTCTACTTTATTCTATTCTACTTTACTCTATTCTACGCTATTCTATTCTGCTCTTTTCTACTCTGCTTCACTCTATTCTACTCTATGTTACTTTACTCTATTCTACACTACCCTACGCTACTTTACTCTATTCTACTCTACACTACTTTATACTGTTCTACGTTACTTTATTCCGTTCTACTCTACACAACTCTTCTTTATTCTATTCTACATTACTTCACTCTATTCTACACTACTTTACTCTATTTTACACTACTTTACTCTATTTTACACTACTTTACACTATTCTACATTACTTTACTCTATTCTACATTACTTTACTCTATTCTACACTACTTTACTCTATTCTACACTACTCTATTCTATACTACTCTATTCCATTCTACTCTACTCTTCTTTATTCTATTCTACTCTATGCTACTTTACTCTATTCTATACTAGTCTATTCTTTATGCTACTCTATTCTACTCTACTTTATTCTATTCTACTCTATGCTACTGTATTCTACACTACTCTATTCTACTCTACACTACTTTATTCTATTCTACTCTATGCTACTGTATTCTACACTACTCTATTCTACTCTACACTACTTTATTCTATTCTACACTACTCTATTTTATACTACTCAACTCTTCTTTATTCTATTCTACTCTATGCTACTTTATTCTACTCTATACTACTTTATTCATCTCTACTTTATTCTTTTCTACTCTGCTCTATTTTTCTCTATTCTATACTATTCTATGCTACTTCTATTCTATTCTACTCTACTTTATTCTACTTGATACTACTCTATACTATTCTACTCCATCTTACTCTATTTTACTCTACTCTATTCTACTCTATGCTATTGTATTCTACACTACTCTATTTTACTTTACACTACTCTACTTTATTCTATTCTACACTACTCTATTCCACTCTGCTCTAGTCTACACTATGATACTTTTATTCTACTCTACTTTATTATATTCTACTTGATACTACTCTATACTATTCTACTCCACCTTACTCTATTATACTCTACTGTATACTACTGTACTTTATTCTACTCTATTCTACTTTATTCTGTTCTACTCTACACTACTCCATTCTACTCTACTGTATTCTATCTCTTCTTTATTTATCTCACTTTATTTTGCCCAAATTCTGTGTAAAATTGAAAACTGCAGTTATTTACAAATACATATATGTGATGTTTGGAGAATTCTGCTGTATTACAACCAAGCATCACTTGTGTCACTCAATAAAACGCGTTAAATATTAAGAAATTCCGTTTTTTTTGTAGTCAAACAAGTCCCGACAGACTGCTCAGCTAATTGGCGTGAGCCAACTCAAAGCTAAAGTTTGGTGTGTAGTGGCTGAGAGTCATCCTCAAAACATAATCTGATGATGTTAGCCTAAAAATCTGGTATGAAAGGTGACCTTACTTAAAGAAAAGGACGTTCATTTGTAAATTGTAAATATACTTTTGTCACATCAGCAGTGTCTCAATCCAAACATTTGATCAAATCCAGTTTTAGTACAACCACATGATGAGAACAGATAACTCCTCACCTGCTCTTTAGCTTGGGACACCCAGGTTTGGATCAGCAGCTCCAGTCTGAACTTGTGGTACTTTTTGGTGGTCTTCACTGCAATAAAAATGTCCTTCAGTTTTAACTGGTCTGGAAGCCTGGACCGTGAACTTGACCCACCGAGTGTTTCAGAACTTTTTAAGTCTTTATCCCTTTGGGGACTGGGGTCTCGCCTCATGTCTTTGGTTTCAATAAGTTTTCTTTGAGTTTCTTTGAGCCCAGAGTCTGAAGCTGTACCACCAGCACTGACAGGTTCTGGGTCCTCAGCATGGTGTGCTTGGTGGGGTCGGGGCTGAGGCAGGTCTACGAGGTGAGCTGGAGGCTGGAAAGCTGGGAGGAGCAGGAGGAGCAGGGAGCAGAATCCAAGGAAGAACACAAAGCAGGACTTGCTGAAACCCACTGAAGCAATTTTCATCCTGACGGGCCAAAGACAAAGGTTCTCAGCCTCCAGGGCTGCGGTCCCTCACTCCTCTACCGCTCTGTCCCCTCATCATCCCATCACACAGAATCCTGCAGAGGAGAACCACAAGGTTTACTCAACGCTTCATTAAGGACATTTTAGAGACGAAGCTTCTTCATGTCTGAAAGGACAAGCTGTTTGTATCAATCGCCTTGCTCTACCTGTCAGCAAAATATCTCATGATCCACTGTAAAAACTGTAATGAAACTTGAGGAAATAATCATTGCTCCAACAGTTTGTGTTGTTTTATCTTTAATTCTTTTACTGTTTTTTTGTTTTGTTTTTGTATGTTTCTGCAGTCAAACTAGTTCTGCACTATTTTTTTTTACATTTATTTTATATTAAATCATTCGGGAGATGGGTGTATACATTGTTTTCTTTATGAATTCTGTACTTTTCAAAATATGGAACTTTATTTATAAATATTTTCTCCACAGTAGTACATGGAGATCTCTATTTCTTCAAAAACATTTGATATCAGCTTCAGCTACTGGCTCTATTTTACTCCAACTCCATGAGTTACTATTCTGCTACTTTTAGCTAGTTTTCAGCTACTTTTCACTTTAAAACAGTTCGTTTCTTCAATTAAAGACACTCATCCTTCACACTGGATTAGTTATTTCTACATGTTAAAGCTAATAACTCTGTGTAATCAGACAGGATATAAAACTTTCTTTAATTTTAATCTAATCTGTCACTTCCGGTTGTTTAAATGGCGACCAACTGGCTCGAAGATTTCTCTGCTCAAACTCCGTGTTTTGTTTGAACAGATCCCAAATATGACTTTTAATAAGATTTCCTAAAGTTGTATTAAAACCTTATGAGAGTCCAGTCATTAGCTTTGACCCACAGTTTGTTAAAGGGACGTGCTGCACACTTTCCGCTACAAACAAAACTCATTCTTGTGCTTCAATTTAGAAAAACTTACCATAAAATCTTCCAAAAAAAGTCTCCCAAAGTGGAAAAATGAGCAACCACCGAGACAAACAGAAAAAACAACAAAGAAAAGGAAGAAAAATAGTCGAGTAATGTTGCCTGGCTGATTATCTGGAGAAACACTAAGACTCGTTCGGTCCAAACCCACTTACTGGTTCCGCGGCTTCCAGAACCCTTGTCTTTTATATTGGTCCTGTTTCAGAAATTTCTAACCAAAACCACAGAAAACATGAGCTACTTTCACTGTTAAATCTAGCCAACCTTAATTCGGCTAGTAGACAAAGTAGTCTATAGAGACAACATCCGGTTCGGTCTTTCAAAATAAAAGTGTTTTGTTTTGACCATACACTTGAATAAGAACCCTGTTATTTATACCTCCATGGTTTTGACCCAGAAACTTGTAAAATATATTACGGTACTCAAATTATTATGTAAATACTAAATACAAAAATGTTGTTTATTTGATTGTAAAACTAAAAATCTTTATTATCTTGTTTCTATTCATTGATATATTGACATGTGGGTCAAACTCAGTTACACCAAGAGGCTAAAAACCAAAATGACATACAAATCTGTCAATATAGAAATGTTAAATAATAAATTAATTTGATAGAAATTAATATGATATTTTGCTAATTATGTTTCATGTAGTGTTTAAAACATTCATAACCTAACAAATAAAGAAAAGCAATAACATTTAGAAAGTCACATCTGTAGCACTCATTTCTTATTTCTTTAGCCTACTCTCTATCAACAATTTGTAAATTTTATACATCTTAAATAACATTTGATCACAATCCAGCAAATCGGGTAAAAAAAACTCACTAAAAATCTAGTTATTTCACATTAAAATGAGAAGAGAATGCAGAATAAATCATAAAAGTTGATTGCTATTAAAAAGTTCAAATTTTATTTTCTTGAAATTTGTCCAGCTGCCATGAGAAGAATGCACTAAATACGGAGGCAAAAGGAGAAACTATAAAAGTATTTCACATTTAAAGTATTATGTTTGGGGCCAGATTTCAATTTGTGTAATCTATCTGTGTTTCCGAATTTTTTGGGCGTGTCTTAAAGTGTAGCCCTGTGATGTCACGCAGCTGGCTTTAGTATAACCCTGCCCTCTGTTGGTGGCTTGGCTATCCTTGTCAGCAACACATTTTGCTAACGTCCATGTAATAAAATACAAAAAAAACAAAACCATTGTGATGCAGGCTGTGAAGACTGAAGACGATCTTCATACTGGTCAGTGTCTGACTCAGAGTCAAAGTGGCTCATGTGGTTCAAAGGATAGGGCTTCAGAGCTCAGCCAGCCTTCATGGTTTCCTCGGTTACAGGAATATTCAGACAGTGGGCGTGGTTTCAGTGCCTCCAGCTGACACGCCCCCTGCATTCCAGACCACAGCTAACTGATTTTTTTCATTACTTTTAACACAATTTTATAAAGTTAACAATAGTTTTAACCATTCAAATTTGTCTGGGTGATTAATAACACATTTCTGTGGTGTGACAAACTCAGAACACACATTTTTGTTTTTTACTTTACATGGTCTTTAAGTAGGGCCAGATTTGACCCTCTGGCCTTGGGTTTGACATATTGTGACCTATGGTCATAAACTTTGGGTAGTGACCAACAAAACCAGATCTCAGATACAAGCAGCCTAACTGAGTTTTCTCTTGGAGCGAGGCAGAGAAGTTTAGTTCTCCAAGAGAGACTCAGAGTAGAGCCGCTGCTGCTCCACATCGAGAGGAGCCAGCTGAGGTGGTTCATCTGGTGAGGATGGCTACTGGACGCCTCCCTATGGAGGTGCTTCAGCCATGTCCAACTGGGAAGAGACCCTGAGGAAGACCCAGGACATGGAGAGACTGTCTCCCTGCAGGGAACACCTTGGAATCCTCACAGAGGTGGCTGTGGAAAGAGTGGTCTGCCCCTCCCTGCTCAAACCGCCCCCCCTATAACCCAACTCTGGAACAAGAGGATGGATGGATGATCCCACTTTAAGATGGCAATTCAAAATATATATATTAGAATATAAAAATGAAACTGGTTTCATGGATATTTAATTGTCTTGTTGTTGTTTTTTAATTAAAACAGACCTTTGGTCTCTTACTCCCAACTCTTATCAAACTGTTGTTTTTATTTTGACTGCTGCCTTCTTTAGTAGTTAACATGAGATGAAACCCTCTGATTATTATAAGGTACATTTTTGTCTTGATGCAATGTCTTCTATAAATGTATGCTTTCTATAAATGGGAGAATGGCTTCAGCAGATAACAGGTACAACATCAGAGATATTTGTTCAAACTTCAAAGATATGTGATATTGTGTGCCTGAGTCTTTTAGACTACCAAAAACAAAAATAACACATGCTTAAAAGACAACCACTAAAAAGAACAAGAGGAAAAAGAGTCGTAGATACTGTATATTACAGTATTTTCATTGTGAAATCTTTTCTCCACAAAAGTGTAAATCCTAAATGTCCTGCCTGCTGCTCAGTCATGGGTCCTTACAGCACTGACCAACAACCAACCTTTACAAAGAGGAAACAGGACACATCATGAATCCACAATTTATTATTTATTACTGACCAAAACACAATTTTCAGATCACATATCACTAATATCACTTGCACCATTTATAGTTTGTGTTTTTCACTTCAACACCCTATGTAATAATTATGTACGTCTTTATTGACATACCAGGAACCAACAATGCTCCTAAGAATGACACCAAAGATCAAAGTGCAGTGTACAAGGGCCAAATCCTTTTTTGAATATTTGTAAAACTTGGTAGGACACAAAGGGTTTTATTTTTATTCTTCATTTTAAAAGATCCCTTCAACACATCAGTCAAATCTTTTATTTTCCATGATGATGAGTTACACAAACACTGATTGTAACACTTCTTTAAAACCTATTTGGTTTTTATTAACACCAAAAATAACATGTAGAAGATAAATCTAGATACTTTTATCAGAAAAAAAACCTGATAGTGAACACAAACACAGATAAAAGTAATGAGCAATAGTGATGTGACATTTCAAAATAATTTTCCAGTTTCCATCTTCACGTCTTCCCATTATCTGGGATCATTCACAAAGTTGACAGAACACCACTAGAGGGCGACAGAGGGCTGCACCTGGCTTCACGCACACAACACATACACAGAGAAAATGGAAGGCTGAACAATCTGATGTTTTACTGGAGTCAAAGGTGACCTGATCAATCATCAAATCGCCCCTCCATGATGCTCTCAAAGGAGAACGGGACAAACTTGAAGCCCTGGCCTGAGTAGAACTTGTTCTGGAACTCCACCCTGAAACAAAATGAGAGGATAAAAAGTGTTTACAGCTAGCAGTGCATCTGAGGAGAGCACAGATCAAGTGATGGAGTGTTGCTCATAAAGAAGCTGTACATTACTTTTTATAAACTAAAACACAATGTAAGGAGTTTTAGTTAGATTTATATTAAGGATGGAACATTAGAAGTCTGGTCCTTTAAGTGCAGCAGAGTCATTCTTATACAGAAAAATACTGTTTTATTTAACCATTTACTGATATCAAACCAGACTGATGAGCTTCTATTTGTTTCCAACTGTCATTCCTCTATTCATCTACCTGTTCATCCATCTATTATTTCATCCATCTATTCATTCTTCCATCTACACATCTGTAGCATGAACGACCATGAGCTGACATGACCTTTTGATCACAACTGGTCATGTCCCCTAAGGCCTGCATCACATGGCAAGATTTTAAAATTGTCGGTTGACTTTCAAAGACTGAGAGACCCCACATGTGAGGATAAAAAATCCTGTATATATCAGGTTTGGTCCTACAGTGTGTGGTTTACAGCCACACGGCAAAAGACAACACACCACACACGAAAAGATGTCATTCATGAACATTCAGATGTGAAATCACGTGAGGCTTTAGATGTCAGAGGAAAAATCTTGTGTGACCTCCATAGATTTATTAAAATAAACATTAAACAAATAGAAAAAATAAACATTTGAGACAAGGAAGAAACAATGTTGATCGTTTGTGGACAAAACTCTATATTAGCTTCAATAATCTGTGCTTGTCTGCAGATAATGCTGACACAACGATTTGTTTTAATTAGTGCTGGGCATAGATTAAAATTTTTAATCCCAAATAATCTCAAGATATTTTAGTGATCAATCACGATTAATCTCAATTATCCTTTTTGGAAACGATCACTCTACTATGGCTGAATGTGTACATTTGTATTTTGCAATACATGTGTGACACACTATGTATATTTTTTTCTTTTGTTTTATATTTTAATTTATTGTTTATTGTATTTTTTTCCTGACAGCAGGGGCCTCATCTATCTTTCATTCCTCATAATACTCATTTGAAATGACAAAAAGAATCCTTGAATTCTTGATTTAATTTCATTATTCTGCGGGCGGCTGTGGCACAGTGGTTGGTCGTCCAGGAACCGGAAGGTCACCGGTTCGATTCCTCGTTACAGCTGCCTCAGTTGTTGCGTCCTTGGGCAAAACACGTCACCCAACTTACCTACTGATGGTGGTCAGAGGGTCCGGTGGCCCCGGTGCATGGCAGCCCCACCTCTGTCAGTGTGCCTCAGAGTAGCTGTAGCTTACCACCATCAGTGTGTGAATGGGTGAATGCATGAAGTGTAAAGCACCTTGGGGTTCACATGGACTGGGTAAGGCGCTATATAAGTTCAAGCCATTTACCATGCACAAGATTTACCTGACTCAAATATGTTTAGAGCATTTTAGGTACTGTTTTATATATATTAAAAAAGTGGCAATGCACTTTCAAAAACTTTAAACAAATAAGTCAAACCAAGCCAGTCTTACTTTTTCTTTTTTCTCCCACACACTGGTCAGCAGAACCTCCCTTTGTTTGGTTACCCTGGTTTTAAACTGAAGTGATATTTCAGGCTCGAACTGTTCTGGTGGTGAGACAGTTTAGTGTTGCAGCCCCAATAGATAACTTTGGTTCCTCTCAGCCCACCGTTGGGAAAAGTTTTACAATAAAAAATGCCCTGAAGAATCCAGCGGCTTCAAGCATTTTTCTTCCCTGCTGCAGCTCGGGTTCATGTGAGCAGCTCCCACGCTCAACGACAAAGGCTCTCATTGGATGAGACGTGTGATGAAGGCTATCTAAAGCCAATAGTGATCAAGATCCCGCCTCCCCGCAGCAACCACTAGGTTTGTGTGTGTCTGTGCATCTTCATAGGCAGCCCAGAGAACAGAGATCAGATGGAAAAATATGAAGAATTAAGCGTCGGCTGCGTTAACGCAATAACGCGTTAACGTGCCCAGCACTAGTTTTAATATTTTCTAATTCATAAAAAAAGAAAATAATCATTAACATGATTTTCCCTTTTAAAGGTATTTTTATTTCAAGTGTATATTATCATACTGTGATCTGAAGATGACTAGTGTTAATTTAACTGACTGTTCTTATTTTTCTTTCTCCTAAGCAGATCAGAAGGAAACAACAAATGCATGTCTGTTTGACCATGCCACTCTGTCCAATAAACAGATTTCTCCCAGAAAAAAATATTTTGACTTCAGACAGAGACATGATATCTATTATGTCTAGAACACACACACAGCTGAACGCTGAGTGCAAACGGGTTGAAGCCAGTTTGAGTTAGTGCTGAGTTGGATTATGCAGAGGAAGCTGGAAGCTTTGAGACCTGATGATGATCTGTCTTGCATATCTTCCAAATTGGAAATATTAGATCTGGTCAGCTGGTCTCTTAACGCTATTGATCAAATTTTCTTCATGAGGAGACTGGGGAAAAGAGAGCCCTCTTGTCCTGACGGAACATATGCCTCTGGGCATGTTAAGGATTCCTGAGGGAAGTGGACGATAATGTGCCTGTCTGTAATGTTGGTCGAGGATGTTGAAGATGTATGTATATTTGAATTATTGATAGCATAGGATAGGATTTCTGCTTGTTGGATCTGATGGATACCTGGCCTATTATGAAATTCATAAAGCTGTTCGGGTCATGATGAGGCTGCCTGGCCTGTGTGACAGAATATGCTGAGCTGTCAACACACAATTTTGGAGCAGAACTGCAAAGTGGAGGCGATCATTGCTGAGGGTTGCAGGCCAGCTGTTGTTCCAAAGCTCACTGGCAGAATGGAATAGATCTTGGAGAAGTTGTACGCTCGATGAGGCAAGAACAACCATGGTATTTCGATGATTGGAATTTGCCATTGAGAGAGCCTAGTGAGACTTTAAGGTGGATATATAATCAACAATATATCCAAACAATTCTGATTATCTGAATCTGGCTTCCATGTGTCGGCCTTGAAGGTTGGATATCTCAAACTCTCCTGGATGTTATGTAAACAGGCAAGAGTAACGCCTCTCTACGGCTGGAAGACCTGGGGCACCTGTCCCCCCATGTATGTGATTCTTTTGTTTTGTGATGGGTTGTTCCGAAATGTTATTTCCTTTTGGGATCAATAAAGTATTTTGAATTTTGAATCACAGCCTCACTATACACAAAATACCTGTGAAAATTTTGTGCAGTCTGAAGCTTCCAATTTGAAAATGCTAAGATATGTGCGCTTCGAACAAAGTAACTGTGTTTCCATCCAATTTGAATTTGAATTTTGAGTGAATTTAAAAAATTTCGCAAAAAGGAAAAAAAGACGAAATGTGAATCAGATGTGTTTCCATCAACTGGCTTGAAGCGAATCATCCAGGCTATGCAGTGTAATTACATCAGACGCATATCTGTAGTAAACAGGAAGTAGGAGTCGCAAACTCGCAGGGACTACACATCCCAGGACAATGGAGAGAAGTTGTCAGGAATGTGTTGCTACTATCAGGAAAGTTGTACTTATTCTGTCATATCAACAAGTTTTGGCAATGTTACTGCTGTCTGGAGATGTAGAAAAAGAAATGCAATTCTCTTCACGTTGGGGGATTAACTGAGGAGACGCTGAGAGCAGGAGAAGGGTCCAGCTCTGGTACCGGTACTGGACAGACAGCGGGAATAGGTGTGAAGAAATTAATGGGGTTGTATTACTTACTGATTTTAATACACTACACATTTCTATTTTTTAGGTGAATTTTTATATGTTTTATAAACTATTGTGTGACTATTTTTTATGATAGATGATTTTAGGTAGTTACATGCCTTTTTCCACACAACACATAGAAACCGTTTTTTAACATTAGGTTAGATTTTGTGTACAAGGATCTGGCTCCTGCCGTAGCCCGGCCCAGATGACGCAATGCAAAAAGGGCGGAGTCAGACCCGGAAGATGGCTGTTATGTGAAGCGTGTCGTGTGGTTTCTCGAGGCTGATGGGTGGAACGTTGGAATAAACTGCATCTCTCAGCCCAGCGCTGGTTGTATGACTCTCTCTTACAATTCTGCCAATTCAAACATATTGTTGTTGTTGTGGTTTGCATTCTCTCTGAGTTAAACATGTAGCTACGAAAAACAACACGCTTTCTTTTCAGGTGATCAACATGTGAGGTAAATGTTTGCTACGTCAGAATTTATTCGACTCATGTGTTTCCATCTCTCCTTTTGCGCATTAACTCTTTTTCGAAAAACCCAAAAACCACTTCAAGTGAGCGTATAAACTATTTTGCGCATTAGAGGACATTTTTTTCGAATCAGGCCGTTTCCTTTCACCTTTTCTAATGCAATACTTCAAAATGCGCATTAAAAAATGTTGATGGAAACACGGTTACTGACTGAGAGCTCAGGTGGTCAGGCAGGGTGGACAATCAGATTTCAAGAGTAGCCAGTGCCCCCGCCACCCCTGTGGCCACGCCCCTGGGCGTGTTGAGAAATGTCACACAGTCACGGCAGATATTTGGCCTGAGTTCTGAGAGGGAAACACTTAAAAAGTGGAAAGAAATAAGTGATTCCTTCATCTGGGTCTCCTCAGCTATGGAGGAAAAATGTGTGTAGTCAACACCTTCCCTGTATCCCTGTGTGTGTGTGTTCAGACAGCTATTCAGCATGTGTGTGTGAAAAGTGAGAAGCAGAGTAGTGTGTACACACTGACTGTTGCTTCTTTTGAACAGGACTCTTTTTATTCACTCATCTCAGTAAAAACAAACCAAAGTAACCCTAATACAGGTTTTCAGCTTTGCAGCTCCCTGCTGAGGTTAATGTGAACGACTGGTTTTCAGTATTTATACAAACAGCTCACCTCAGTCTTCACCACCTGCATGAACACAAGAACCATGACAGGAACAGAAAACTAAAAAGCAGCAGCCTGGTATGTCATATCATGACTGTGTTTAGTCATAGTTTCTATGATATTCAACAAAACAAAGCACAGATGTGCTGAAGAAACAAACTGCCTGATAGCAGAGATGTTCGGAGGAAAACTGAGCTCAGAGTGTGTCACAGATCTACAACAGAAGGGGTAGAGATTCATTTTACTTTCTTTCTTAACAAAAAAAGGATAACTAAGTCAAATCAATATAAATATTTAATTTAGTTTTTACATTTATAGTAAAATCCCCAGTTGATCCCATTGGTCTGTCCATAGCCTGGTGCATTAGAGCCTTGGGTGATTTTGTGTCAAACCCAGCTGTGACTGTCATACTGAGCCAGTGTGACTTAGATGAACCAGAACCAGAGTTACACTCCTGCTTTTAAATGTTTAGGTTTTTCCTGTTCCATTTTATTTTATAGTACTTTGTGATCCGAAAAAGGTTTAGATGAACTCCATTTACTTACATACACAGTACAGTGAGCCCTCAGGAAGACATTGATTTTTCCTGACAACGTAAGAATTATTTGTAGAAATTCCAGAAACCACAAATATTCTCTTTTTTTTCATGACAACGAACACTTTTTAACGCAAGGAGCTTCATTATACTGTAAGAAAAACTGTGATCAATAATTGGATGTCAGAATAGTTTAGCAGAAAACCAAGTTGATTCTCTTCTAAAAATCTTTATTAAAAAACTCCATCTCAGTCAGCTCCAGCCTGTCATCCAGGGTCTCTGTGTTTGAGGCCTTGCTTTAACAGTAAACCAGATCAGCCCTCTCAGCTGAGCTGCAGGTTCACGCTAGAGTCCCCTTTTAACACTTAAAGCTTGTTTTATACTTAAGGCTGGTTTATACTTCGAGTCGCACATCCTTTAATTTATGGCCCGTCCCATCTTCAGTCCATTTATACTCTGACGTCTGAAATGACCCAATCACTGACCTGCTGTCTCACGTCGTATTGAAGTTTAACCCAATTTTAGACTGGGTCTAAAATTCAGTTAATAATACACAAAATTGCCTTCAATCCTGCACAGTTAATTCATCACTACCATCATCATCACCAGTGGTCTGAGCCACAGCTACTTAAAATATTTCTTTCCAGCGTGGAAAACTGAACAACAAAATGGATGAAGTTGGATCAGTGTGAAAAACAGAGATGTTTCATCTGGTTTTATGTCATGAAGACCTGAGCCGGTACTGGACTCTGTGAGCTGGTACTGGACTCTGTGAGCTGGCACTGGACTCTGTGAGCTGGTACTGGACTCTGTGAGCTGGTACTGGACTCTGTGAGCTGGTACTGGACTCTGTGAGCTGGCACTGGACTCTGTGAGCTGGCACTGGACTCTTTGAGCTGGTACTGGACTCTTAGCTGGTATTGGACTCTTTGAGCTGGTACTGGACTCTTAGCTGGTACTGGACTCTTAGCTGGTACTGGACTCTTAGCTGGTATTGGACTCTGTGAGCTGGCACTGGACTCTTAGCTGGTACTGGACTCTTTGAGCTGGTACTGGACTCTTAGCTGGTA
>JARVJO010000125.1:490139-514878 GCA_031762555.1 Cynodonichthys magdalenae | reverse complement strand
TTGAGCTGGTACTGGACTCTTAGCTGGTACTGGACTCTTTGAGCTGGTACTGGACTCTTAGCTGGTACTGGACTCTTAGCTGGTACTGGACTCTTTGAGCTGGTACTGGACTCTGGGCTTCCAGCTCTTCAGAGCAGACTGAGTCATGGAGCTGTCAGACTAAGAAAAAGAAGACATTTAACTCCAAGATTTACTTAAACTATAATTTAAAATGTTTGGGAAGCACCAGGACTTCAGAGAAAATTCCTTTTATGGGCAAATGTACTTTGAAATGAACAAGTTGGATTTTTTTGACCAAATCTAAAATCACAGTTTGGGGTTGTTTTAGTTGCTGTATTTATTCTGTCCGTTGGGATTTCTCTTTCTTTTTTTCAGCTCTTTGTTTGAAAATGTTTATCTTCTTTCTGTTAGTTTTGGGAGCAGGCAGTTTTTAGGTTTACTGTTCTTATCAGTTGCAGTTGAATATTTTGTAATGGTTTCTTCTATCTCCCATTCCACAGCTGTACAAGGAGGTGATGGAGCCTGGCTGAGTGGGGAGTGTCATGTTATTAACATTCCTTATGTGTGTGCAGTGTGGAAGAACTACAACATTAACCTGCCTGATGTTGACAGTGAAGACAGAAACATAAAGTCTGGGCTCATACTTACACACCTGTTACATGTTTATTTTATGCACAAAGTTTTATGTGAAAAGATACAGTGAACATAAAAAGTTCACACAACCCTGGTAAATTTAAATTTAAGGTGTTTGTGATGTAAAAGCTTTAATGTGACATATTCTGTAGAACTCCACTGAAAAACAAGCACGTCTGTTAGGGGGCACATGTGAATACAAAAAGGTGTAATATTCTAGTTGCACAAGTTAAACTTGAACTAACAATATGTGGAAATATTTTTGATTGTCTTGTGTAGGAGTCTATCAGCAGGACAGACCTTGGCTGCATGTTTACTAAATCTTTCCAAATGTGATCCAGATGTGTCAGACTGCAGGACTACTCATTTTCTGCCTTTCTGAGATAAAATCCTGTTTGGTAGGGTTGTAATGCTGGATCTAGAGACATCTCGGAGAAACTGGTGGTAGAGTGTAGTGCTCTCACTAAATGTGATGAGGTCAGACCTTTGAAAACTTTCAAAGCAAGCAGTAAGCAGACATGTTCAACTTATTTTAACTAACTATCATGAAGCAAACACTAAAGCTGGATTTATGGGCATTTTATACTGACCATATAACTAGATGAACTAGTTATCTGGACAATAAACAAACTCATGAGTTTGTTTATGTGGCTCTCCCCACATCATAAACAAGGACCTTACCTCTTCAAGATTTTCTGCCTCACAAGGCAAAATTCTTTTTGAACCTGATCCTCACGTGAGAGGACTGTGCTGTGGGACTGACTGAAGTGTCATCATATGTGTTCTGTTGGATTGTCATTGTTGTGCAAATGTCATCATGTAGTGGAAGGCATTTCTTAGATATTTGCCAAATAAATTTAAGATTACTTTCTTTTCTACATGTTTGTTCGTTGTAATTATTTTTATTAATAACATGTTTTCTTTCAACTTCCAGAGGAAAATGAACCTGGACCGGTCATCCTGTGTTTGTCTGTGTCTCTTTCATGTCCTCACAAACCCAGCCGGTCGAGGCAGATGTCCGCCTGTCCTGAGCCTGGTTCTGTTGGAGTTTTTCCTTCCCACTGTCACCAATGTGCTGCTCAGGATGGGAGACTGTGACGACGTGAAGATTCATCGCAATCGGCTGGCTTCTTTAGATACAGTGTCCTGAGATGACGTTTGTTGTGACTAGGTTATATATAAATAAACTAGTGCTGGGCAGCTTAACGGTGATAATTGTTTTAACGCATGTTAACGCAGTTTCTTTATATTTCTCTGTCTGATCTCCGTTGTCTGGGCTGCCTATGAAGACGCACACACACAGAGACACACACAAACCCAGTAGTCGCTGCGGGGAGGCGGGATCTTGATCACTATTGGCTTTAGACAGTCTTCATCGAGTTTCTCATCCAATGAGAGCCTTTGTTATTGCCGCTCACATGCAGAACTCAGGCTGCAGCCAGTGAGGAAGCCTGAAGCCACCAGATTCTTAAGGGCATTTTTTATTTTAAAATTTTTCCCGACAGCAGGCTTGAATGAAGTAAAGTTATCTGTAAGTGCTGCAACACTAAACTGTTTCACCACCAGTAAACTTTGAGCCTGAAATATCAGGTTCACTTTAAAACAGGGTAAACAGACAGAGGGAGCTTCTGCTGACCAGTGTGTGGGAGAAAAAAGAAAAAGTAAGACTGACTTGGTTTGACTTATTTGTTTAAAGTTTTTGAAAATGCATTGCCCCTTTTATATATAAAACAGTACCTAAAATGCTCTAAACCTATTTGTGTCGGTTAAATCTTGTGCAGAATCATGAAATTAAATCAAGAATTCAATGATTTTTTTGTCATTCCAAATTAGTATTATGAGGAATGAAAGATAGACGAGGCTCCTGTACAACAATAAGCAATAAGAAGTTAAAATGAAAAACAAAAGAAAAAACGTACAGTGTGTAACACATGTATTACAACATACAAACAATACACATTCAGCCATAGTAGAGTGATTGTTTCTAAAAAAAAAATAATTGAGATTAATCACGATTAAAAATTTTAATCTATGCACTAAAATAAACTGAACTGAATTTAGTGTGTATTTTACAGCCCTCTAACTAGAAGTGTGCTCTGCTTTATAAATAAAAAATATTTATTAAATGACTTGTAATTTTAGACCTATTGTTGATTATTTTGTACTACAGTGACAGTGGATTATTACTACCTTAACTGAGCTAGTTGAAGTCGCTCCCTTTGTTTCATTTATTAAAGTATTTATCATAATACAACCAATGTATTGATACAAGGATTTCTGCTGATCATTTACATTTACAAGTCTGTAGGATATATTTTTATATTTGTAAACTGTGTGTGTGTGAGGACATGTTTTTGCTACATCGTGGGAACCAATTTCCAGAAAAAAGCAGCCTTGTGGGGACCGAATGTGAATCGTAGGGACCAAAGCCCAGTCCTCACGGGTACGGATGCTAATTTCGGGTAACGGGTTTGGTTTAGGACCAAGGTGTGAATTGAATGTTGGTTAGTTTTAGGGTCAATGTGAGG
Source organism: Cynodonichthys magdalenae (assembly GCA_031762555.1). Classification (NCBI taxonomy): domain Eukaryota; kingdom Metazoa; phylum Chordata; class Actinopteri; order Cyprinodontiformes; family Rivulidae; genus Cynodonichthys; species Cynodonichthys magdalenae. Next base: position 511,717 of record JARVJO010000125.1, on the reverse strand, counting down.
TTAATTTTATGGTAAATGGTCAGGGTTAGGCTGTAAAATTACCAGAAAATGAATGGAAGTCAATCCACGGTCCCCACAGGGATATAAAAACAAACGTGTGTGTACTTGTATTTGTTACATTTTAGGACTGTTACTGGTACACACACACCTACCTTGTCAAGACTAGTAGTCCTTATGGGATCCAAAGACTGGGCCTAATATGGTGGAACTCCATTATTGGGTTGGGGCTTTAGTTTATGACTAAGGTGTGAATTGATTTTATAGAAAACAACTGTAAATGAATGGAAGTCAATGCAAAGTCCCCACAAGGATAGAAGAACAAATGTGTGTGTGTGTTTCTAACCAGTGCAGACGTAGGGCATGCAGGAAAGCTGAGAGCCCCTCCATGACCAGCAGAATGGCTACAGTGAGAGTGGCGAACGCTGAGAAGATGATTGACAGGCCAAAGAACCCGCCTCCGCTCCTGGAAGACAGGCCCAGGTGCATCACCATGGACCACAGCACCTCAGACAGCTCTGCACCATGAAACACAGTTTCCACAGACGTTAGAGTCAGTCAGCATCATGAAGAGGAAGGCTCGGGTCTGAATCTACAAACTGTTCCTTACGAGCGTGAGCCAGGCTGAGGGCCCAGAGGCGCAGGTAGGAGGCCGTGTTGGATATGCAGCCCAAACAGTACTCTATGGTGTGGATGGCCTGGTGCACAGCTACGTCTCCAAAATTAAACTGTGGGGCGGCAAGTAAAAAGTATTTTCATTAAAAAAATGCAAGAACAAATGTCCTTTTTTAATTTTTACATGCTTTAAAGTGTCTAACCCTTGATAAAAGTAAAGTATATAAAACACAAAACAGGAAACTCAAAAATGTAAGCTTAGAAAATATCTAAATTAAACAAGAGAAAACAAATTTGATTTACGGTAATTACCGGTATGATGATTTCATTCCTAATTTCTTCGAATGTTTAGAAGATTTTACAGTAAGATTGAAATATGAAGACAGAAAGAGATGGCTGGATGTTTTTCAAACCAAACCCAGGAGCTTTTCTTTTCATTCTTTGAATCTTTTCAAATAAAATCTACTCACCATAATCTCATAAAAGAGCTTCTAACATGTAAAGTCTCTCTTTGCTCACAGTGTTCTGAAGCACTCAATAAATGTTTACAGTTGAACTGTACCTAATAAAGAGTGTTAGGTTATAGTTACTTAGTAATTAACATAATAAGAACATCAAGGCTGTGTCCAAATTCAGGGGCTGTATCCTGATGAAGGCCGAATTTGTCAGCCGCTTGTGTCACAGCGCCGCACCAGAGGCTGTCCAAATTTAACGACTCCTCTGATGTGGCCGTCAAATGCCACGAGTCGGATGGATCCTTCTCGGCCCAGCCTATCCCATGATGCATAGCAGGCTGAATGGAGGACGAAGTGAGTAGTTTTAAATAAAAATCTGATGGTATAGAAATTAAACGGCAGGTCCCTTAGTTCTTCAAATATTGCCTTTAAGCTAATTTAGTTGTTTTGTGATATTTATAATACTAATTTATTGATCATTTGATCATTTCTATCTATTTTTGCTTCTGTTTAGCGTTGTCATGGTTGCTAGGCGACAGAACATATGCTGGAGTAAGGGTGGGAATAAAGCAAGAAGGCTAGACTGTCAAAATTAACAGCCACTTTTTTCCGGTCTTCAAGGCGGACAAATGACCCGGTCCACCTAGTCCGGGTAGACCGGGTCCTTCTAAGGACACAGCCCCTGAATTTAGACACAGCCTAAGTTGTATCTTCAAAGGGAGCCAGAGTGTCTCTAACATGTCCAGGAGTTCAGAGAATTTATTTCATCAACTTTAGCTCGACTTGAACAGAAGTTACTGTGGAAGTTCTGCTGCCCACAGGGTGACGGGCCCACAGGTCTGCTGAGTTTCACTCCATGCAGGTGGACACTGAGTGGGGTTTGGCTCATCATCATCACCTCCAGTCGGATCAAACTCTGGAGCTTATGTTCTCCTCCTGGTTTTAGTTCACATGTTCTACTCCATAACACATGATTTCACATGTACTGTAACTTAATACAATACTTGAAATAAAGAATACTCAAATAAAAAGAATAGATTTAGATAATTCCTTAAATAAGTATACAAAATTCATACTCTATTACATTAGTGCAGGTTAATGTAATTACACACATTCCACCTCTACATAAAACACTGTAAAAAATAAAATTCACACATGTCCATCAGCGTGTTCTACAGCTCACAGCTAAATAAGTTTAAAGATCTGCAGTTGGGCCCACAAGAAGCGAGAAGGTGTACCCGTGTAGCTCTTTCAGGCTGAAACCAGTCGACACAGAAGATTTGTTCATGCTCAAGACCTATCATGATCTGTTACACGTGATGAGAGCCCCCCATGTTTTTAATACACCTGTAGCCCTAATTCAGTCATAGAAGGGTTGTCATCCAATGTCAATGAACCCTAACTATGGTGTTCAACAGACCTTTGTCAGTACCTCCTGAATACCTGATTTTAAAGTCCAACACTCACCATGTTTTCAAAGTTCATATGCAGCAAAATATTATGGAGACATAATAACACAGGTATGTTTCATTGAAATTCTTTAAAAATAATTGTTTAAAAAATATTTTTTGTGAGTTTTCAACCTGTTGCTCTGGAAAAGTTGTTCCATTCCAATTAAGCGCAGGAGAGACTCGCCCTCAATCCAGACAGATTTATAGCGAGCATCAAATGTCTTTAATGTACTGTCCAGCTCTGCAGTAAAACACCCAAGGAGGCAGTTAATGTCCATCATTTCCCCAAAAACTAAAACCTTCAGAAGACCTGGATGAAGTTTGTTGACGTCAAACGGGCTGACTTCACTGCTCCATCGTGTACCAATGTTCTGTGTTTGAAACATGTTAAACTAGAAGAATCTGGAAGATTACAGGTCAGCAATTACCCAGGCATTTGGCTTTAAGGGATAGAAAACGGTGAGGCATTCTCGGCATGTCCCACCAGGTGGAGACCCAGAGGACGACCCAGGACACACTGGAGGGACTTAGGCTGGCCTTGGGATTCCCTCAGAGGAGCTGTGGTCTTCTTGCCTTCATGGTGGTTCTTACAGATCAGAACCTTCTTATTGATCAGTAACTTCACTACAATCAGTTCTGCTCTGTTCTTCATGAAAAATCCTAGATGTCCTCTAAATAACTGGAACTTTTTCCACTTAAATGGTCCTCACTCTGCAGTCCTCCTTCATGAATATGTCCAGCCTGTAGCGACTTCCATGACGTTGTCTCTGTCTTTGGCATTCTCCGGCGGTGTGCTCGGGTACTTCAGTGACTGGGTGTTAATTTTATCTTTTTTTTACATTTGTCTGGCCTAAATGTGAAAAAAACATACAGCCATCATATTCTACAACAGTGATTACCTGTTAAGGGCACTTGGGACTGTAATGGTGGGTGTTGGATTTTAAGGATGGGTAAATCAGTGAAGAAACATACACAGATTATACGTTTTCTGATTTTTTTTACCCTGTGATGACCTCACTGGGTCACCCAACAAGTCAAGGTAGGATTTAGACCCCCCAACATTGTTTAGATATTACGTTGTGAATAACATATATTTACATAAATACACTAATGCAGCTCTATGTTGTGCATCAGGCAACATAACTAATGCTATTCAAACTAGCAGCAAGTGGAGAATCTGTATTTTTCCAATCCTGCTTTAACTGTTTCAGATTTTCATCTCCTCTGCTGACAGATGAATATAAGAAATATTGTTTTTGCTTGTTTCTGTGTGTTTACACAAGTCTGTTAGCAAAATATCTCCTGAACAACTGGACTAATTTTGATGAAACATTTTTAGGAAGTAATGACTGGATGTACGTCTCTTTTGGAGTCAACCTAATGCCTCAACTAACCAAAATTTACCAATACAATAATGGCTATGACTCAAATAATTTCACAGATATTGAGCTAAAATTTGATGTGGTAGTAGCTGAGAGTCATTCGCAAGACATACTCTGAATGTGACATCTTGCAGCAATGTATAGATTGCACATATTTTTGAACTTTGACCAAAACTCATTATCATTTCTCAGCATAAGAAGGTTTTAGTCTAAAACTCTGGTTTGGAAGGTGCTAGGCAATATGCATTCCTTTTAAGACTTCCAGCCGATGTAGCCGACACAAACATCTGTAATGTCAATATATTTGATAGAAAGGAAATGACCTTTCTTAAAAAAATGGTAATTGTAACCTTTGACCTCTAACTAGGATCAGACTCTACTTTTCTGTTTTCCATTAGCAGGATCAAAGTCATGGAAGTTAATTGTGTTTTGTAAAACCAAGAAAATCCTTCTGTTTTCTCCATCCCGGATTGAGTCAAAGCTTTCCTGAGTGGGAGGAGGATGGATGGGATAATGTTTGACGTCTGTTGCTCTTATTGTTCAGCTTTGTAGGAACTACTCTGGTTTCCTGTTTACAGACTTTTCTTTTGTTCTGGGACCATCAAAAACAGTCCAGAGAGGCAGCGCTTCAACCACGCTCACTAATGGAAACACAAACCAACAGCTTATAAAAGTATTTCATGATGCCAGAGCTGAAGAAACGAACAATCATTAGTCTGTTTCTATGTTTTTAACATAGACCCAACAGTAGGGACTGTGACCATTAAGACTGCATCATTAACAGTAAAGTACTTAAAACATAGAGACACATTTGATACAAACACGTTAAACAAGTCTACTTGAAATCACAGTCACTTTTTTGAAATAAGAATAAAGACTAAGTAATTCTCAAAGGAAACCACATCTCCCATTTTATACCCAAACCCTTAACTAACTTAACTAAGTAACTTAACTAACCTTAACTAATCTCATGATAAAAAATGATGGAGTTACATCTATTTTGGTTGCACGTAAAATATGTTCTGTCTCTTGCAATTTTGTGAGATTGTAAATTTAGTGTTGTGACTAAATGTCAGCTACTACCACACCAAATTTTAGCTCAACATCTGCAAAATATTCTGAGTTGTAACCATGTTTGGGTTAGTTAAGTTTATTTAGCTGTGGCAGCCATCTTGTTTTGTGTAGACTCCAAAAGTTCATTGATTGTAAACGGCCAAAGAAACTCTGTTTTTGGGTCATGAGATGTTTTGGAGAAACATTATTGCCCTTTTGTGTTTGACAGTGAATAAAATGGTGAAACATGTTTACAAACGTATGCACTCACTGACACAACAAAAAAAGTAGTGTTCAAACAAATCAAAAACCTTTGGAAAAAGGATGTAAAACTGATAAACACAAGTAAATATAGCATTCCAACACACTAAGATGACAAACAGCTGCTCTTACCGGCTCTTCTTCTGAGTGCTTGAAAATAAGCAAAGGTCAAAGGTCAGCAGCACAAACAGAGTTTCATCCAAGTTTTCAAAACGTCTGAATGTTAGTTTCAGATGACAGAATTGGCCTAAACCTGGTTTATTTTACTGGGTAAAAGTTTGAGTTTGTTTTATTCCCATTTAAAATCACAGTTTAGATCTTTTACTGTGGTTGTGTAGAACATTGATGAACAAGTAGTATCTTACCTGCTGTAGATAGCTCTTTGAATGGCATCAGTTTGGAGAACCAGAGTTTAATTCTGACAACTGTCCAACAACAGCTGTAAGCTGCCATCTTAAAACAATCTCAAAACTATAATGTCAGTTTATGTGAATTCTGTTTTATAAATCTTCACAATCAAATATGATTATAATTAAAGGACTATTTAAAAGCAGCAAAACATTAGGTTAAAGGAGGTAAAAGCTGAAAGTAGGCTGCCAAAAATTAAACAGCAGCTACAAGTTTGCTGGAAGCTAAAAGTGGCAGAAGGGTACCTGAAGGATAAATGTAGCATAAAGTTTGCTTAAAGCTAAAATTTGGAAAATGCTACCTAAAAGCAGCAAATGATTAGGAAAAATTTGCAAAAAGCTAAAAAGTATAATATGGATAGCTATAAAAATAAAATAGCACAAGGGTAGCTGAAAGTTTACAGTAGCAAAAGGCTAGATTAGAAAAAGAGCATAAAGCTAGCTAAAAACTAAAATTAGCCACATATTTGCATCACAAGATCGGGTAAATATTGCTAAAAGTTAAAAGTAGCAAAAAGGTGGCAGAAGCTAAAAGCAGAAAAGTTTGTTAGAAGCTAAAAGTAGCAAAATACTTGCTAAAAGCTCAAATTCGCAAAACACTATTTAAAAGCACAAAGGTAGCTAAAACCTGAAAGTTGCAAAAAAGCTGGCAAAAGCTAACATGCAGAAATAGGATTGCTATAAATTAAAATTAGTAAAATGGTAGCTGAAGGCAAAAGGCTAGCTAAAAACTTAAGGACCAAAACAGAGGAAGTAACTGAAGCAGATTTAAAAACAATGTTGGAAAAAACTGAAAGGATCTTAATGTGTTTCTATGAAAATATTTGTAAATAAAGTTAGTTTATAGTAAAAATGTAAAAAGTTATGGAAACTATAAATCATAAGACCCGTCTCCCAAATTAGCCAAACATTTAAATTTATGAACAGCTAAAATAGCAGAGTCTGCAGAAGTGACTTAGTAGTAAAAATGTTGAAAACAGGAAAACAAAAATGTGAAGCTGAATCAGCCATTACACAAAAACAACAAAGTAAATCATAGCGAAATGAAGACTGACTGTGATGTAAATGTTTATAAAACAGTTTCTGCCACAAGTGTTTTGAAATTTCTGAAGTTCTGAAGCATTTTATTTTGGAGCAGCTGTCAGTCCTGACTGAGATCAACTGTTTCTTTCATCCACAGAGCTATCTACAGCAAGTAAGATATTCATTATTTTAACCTTTTCACAGACTCCCACTTCACAAGATCTAAATTTGTACTTGTTTCAGCATGCTTCCTGTTTTATGAAACATATAGCACGCTGTATGAAACAGCTTAAATCAACAGTTCTTGTGTTCACGTTCTTGTTAGCAGAGACAAAAAGATACATTTCATTAAAAACACGAGCGGTGTTCTCTGTTCTGTAGATAACTGGATAAATATCTACAGGCTTTCATCTAAATTAATTCTACATGAAGACTTCGGCCCGTTTATAACTTGTAGCTAAAAGAAGTAGCCAACATGATGGAAAACAGCTAAATTATTACATTCCAGTCATGACATTTGCTGTCATAACATTAGTACTTGGATATTTAATAAGGAGAACTCAATTAATCATAAAACAAATAAATTGAAAAATAACTATATTTAGAAGAACCCTTTGGTATTTCTTATGAAAACAACCTCTGTGCACTCTAATCTTTTCTTTGGATTTCTGCTGTCTACAGTTTTATGCCCAGATAACTCTGATCTCTTATTTCAAAACAGAAAAACTGATTTATTGAACAAAAAACACATCTTTGATGTTGCTTTAGGACACATTATGGTCTACCACACCAGATAATGTTAATGGATGACAAAGGTAAAGACATAAAAATGGTAAATATATATTAAAATGAAGAAGGCCCACCTCATCTCCCTCGTCTGAGTGCTGGGAGAGCTGGTCGTGGTCCATGATGCCAGCCTCATCCTCCGTGGGTCCATTGCCCACCCGTGCCCCTCCGAACTTCTGCGTGCCCTGTTGGGTGAGTCCGGTGCATGATGAGGACACCCCTGTTTGCTCTAAAGACTGCTCTAGATTCTCTGCAGGAGTTTCTTCCCTCTTCTGTGACTAGATACAAAAGCCACAAGAGCTGTGTCTAGCTTAAAGCAAGCCATAGGATGACATGTTCCTTCTCACTTTACTCCCAGCTTCCAGAGAAAACACAACACTCAGACTGAGGGAAACAGGATGACAAATCAGTTCAGCTGCTCCACAGTTTCAGTCATGTACAAGAGTGGAATAAATCGGTTAGGTATTAGATACAGATATAATGGTGACTCTTACGTTGATCAGCTGATAAACATGTTTACTACAAAACCACTTCAAGATGTAAAAGCAAATAAAACCACACTCAGACATTTTTAAAGTGATGTTTTGTAGAAAAGCATGAACAGTAAATATCCTACCTGCTGTAGATAGCACCTCAGTTTGGAGACTCAGTGTCATTCTGACTGGACTGATGAGCTAAAGGCTAGTCCAGGCAGAGACTGATGCTAGATTTACACCAAACGCGTTTTGAGCGTCAGGAGCGTCTGGTTTACATGCAAAGTCAATGGTGGACGCGCATCTAGAAGCCAAGCAGCGCGTCTGGCGCAGTTTGAGCGTTTTCCATGGGCGCGGCGTCATCAACCAATCAGAGAGACTCATTCTTCCACGTGACGGTTTCCTGAATGCTGCCCACTAACCTGAAACAGACGAACAGGAGCTTTTTAGCTGAAATCAACTGTTTGAAGTTGGTGTTCTGGCTGGAGATATCAGCACCGAAACGGGTCAGCGGCTCGTTAAACTGACCGCGGTGTTAAACTGGGCTCGGGACAAAAATAGTTCTGAAAGCGATTCGCTTCAGCTCCTGTGGTGAAACTCACCGAGCAGACCGCCTCTGAATTATCTGGTGAATTAATTGTGAATTAATTATCTGGTGAGCGCGACTCTTTATTTCATCCGCTTTTAAACAGAGACCAGCAGAGGAAACAACAGAGGTTTTTCCCGACGCGCGTCTATGTTCACATTGAATGCGTCTGTTCCCACTGGACACCAGCGTCAGGGCGCGTGCGTTTTGAGATTTTTGGAGGCGCGCAACGCGTTTGGTGTAAATGTAGCATGAGTGTTGCTGTTTTCAAAACAACTCCAATCTGCAAAGTTTCACAGTTTATAAACCTTCACCTGTTTCACATTATGTAGTTATTCATGTATAAAGGTTTTCTGCACAAACAGCACCAGCTAGCTGTAGAGCCTTTGATGCAGCAGCAGCCTGCAGGAATGTCCAAATATTTCTGTGGAAATAATATCATTTCTTTATGTTACATTCATCACATTCCCAAAATTATTTCATTAAGTTTGTCAGGAAACACAAACACTTAGCCAAAAATTGAACTTTTTGTGTTTCTTTAAAAACTTTTAAAAAATGAGTTAGGTGATTATTTTAGGAAGGTGACAATATGTCTTTTTAAACACACAACCAATAACTAACACCTAGGGACAATTTAGTGTTACAGATTAGCCTCACAGTCAGCTCTACTGAGCCAGCACAAAAACAAGATTTAATATTACATTATGGATTATTGATAACACAAAACTCAATCAGGCCTACTTCACAATAATTAAAACACAAATATAGTTTGATTAAAACAACTTTAGACATGAGCCCTTTCAAATACCTTGAATATTGTGCTTTTTTAATTTAACATTAAACTATATGAGAAAATCTGAGAATAAAAGAAAATCAAACAAACTAACATGTTATTGTGTTTTATCTACAACAATCCATACCTCTGATTCAAAAACTGTTTTACTGAAGTGTTTAGTAATAAATTACATTAGATGTGGAGAGATGTTTTATTTTAATGACAAGTTATGTTTACATTACACCCTGGAAGTAAGACAACTTCAAAGCAGCCATACCACCCTGAACACATCAGATCTCATCTTAGTTCAAAAACTAAGCAGGGTTGGGCTTGGATGGGAGACCACCAGGCGCTGTAAAACCAATGAAGGAGTTGCACCCACATTGGAACATCAGCGATAGAAAAACTTTGACCATAATAGGTCATAGGAAGGGTGACAAAAAATAACTGGACGATGTTTCTTAATATATGATTTGATTTTGTTTTAAATTCAGAGAAAATAGGGCTTATAAAGGTGTTTTTTCGGTCCAGAATATGTTCTGTTATGTTTTGTCAGCATTTAAAATGAACTTAATGTGGAAAAAAATCCTTTGCATGTTTGCTTGGGTTTTTTTCCTTAATTTTTATCTTTACTAAAATACAAGTAGAAACAAAATCTGGACACAAAAATGTTTTTTCCAAATGTTTCTCTTACCTTCACATATCTTACCAGGTTTTACAGGATACTGTAGGAACTGCTACAACATGTCTGAAATTAAAGTCAAGTTGTTTTGAGATGGCAGCAATACACCTGGGTCTCAGACTAGCCATTAGCTCATCAGTCCGAAGTCCGTCAGAATGAAATTGTTTCTCCTAACTCAGGTATATTCAGCAGGTTGGATATCATTGATCATAACTTTTCTACACAAGCCTCACTTTTAAAAAGCCGAACACACTACAGACCTGAAACTGTGGGGAACAACTCAGGTTAGAGTTAGGACAAGAATTTTCATTTAAATTCTCACAAAACACAAGAGAAAATTAAAAAGTGACAAAACTTGAGCTATAAAACCAGCCACTGCCTAAATATTATTCAATAACTGGAAATTATACTGTGTCAATATGAGTTATTTTAAACAATCTTTTAACAAATAAAAATCAGTTAAATAAAAAATATAAATCCCCATAAATAATAAAAAATAATCTCTTTTATCTGTTTTATTGGAAATTAGCTGCAAAGTTGAAACTAGATAAGTGAACCAAAAAGCTAACATTATTCTAATTTACTTCTAACTTGTTAAAAGCTTCGAATAAATGAATGTGTTCTGAGTTTTAGACTAATGAGACCAAATCTTTCAGCTTAAACTCTAAGAGTTAACATTTGTCTGATGAATGAAGCAAGTAAATCTTTTTTTTCACAGCAGTTTTAGGCATTTTTCATTTTAAACAACCAATCAAATCAGACGATGCGATGAACCATGAAATAAATGACAGAAGAGGGGAAAAAAAAGGTTAAATCAAAGGTGTAAGAGCAGAAGCAGCCATTAGACGGGACAAGAAGCACATACCAGATGGGTTTTCCACAGGTGCTGGCGCCGTAGCACCAGGGTTTTCACTATCAGCATACAGGGAATACACGCCAGAGCAATCAGCACCAGCAGAACCTGGATCCCCATCTACAGAGCAGAACAGAGACGAGTCAACAGGATGCTGGTGCCGAGGGGAACAACTCATCAAATCAGATGTGAGACTTCAATTAAATCATCTTTGTGCTTATACATGTTATTATGTCAACAGCTTACAATTCCATCACACCTCCACAAAGCAAATGTCCTATACACACTGCTGTACATTTACATACAAATATGTGTACATGAATGTACGTAAAGATGTTTTGTACAAAATCTGACTTCAAGATGTTGAAACACAAAAATAAACAAAGTAAAATTATTAGTCTTTAAGATAACTTTGTACTGATCCCTGATCAAATCTAAATTAATCCTTCAGATTGTTTTAAGTGTGGTTCTGTAGAAAGGTTATGAACAATTAACATCTTACCTGCTGTAGATAGCAGTTTAAATGAACATACATTACACCAGCAGGAATCTAATGATGCTCCTGCTGCATGTTAATTATCTCATAATGTGACACAGATGTAAAGGTCTATAAAACACTGTTTGGATGAGAATCCAAGTGTTTTTTCCACAGCTGTGGTCTTGCTCCTGCTCAGACTAGCTGTCTGAAAAGAAACATGATGCAGATCCATACTTTTTATTTTTCCTGATTTGGATCACCTAAATAGGTTAAAATCTAAATTACTTTGATGACTTTACAAATACCATGGGCAAGAGATCTATTGACATATGAACTAAAAATGTTCCTATTTAATAGAACTGGTGAAAAATACCCAGGTTGTTTAAGCAACTTTTAAAAATGTACATTTTTATCTTCTAGTTAGTTCTGAAGAATTATTGTCCTGACCCTGTTTTTTTTTTTTCCATACTTCACCGAATCTGAAAAATACTCAAATCAAATTCCAGACTTTTGCAAATGTTTAGGACAGAATATGAACTCCATAAAATGTTTTATTTTCCCTTCTACCTGTGTGTTCCTCATTAGATCACATGTTGTACTTCATGTAGCAGACTTTGAATCTATGAAATGAATAAATGAATTATTAAGTTGTATTAATAACAACAATCATCCTGGTTACTGAGCACAATGGTTAGGTTGGGTGTAACTGACCAGGAAAAAGAAAAGTTAATTTAAATGTTATTTCTCTAAACTGCAGTTATTTTAACATTTCAAGCACTTACAACAGGTAAAATAATAATATTATAACCTTCCCACAGAAGCTTGAAAGCTTGTTGTCTGACAGAGGAGACGTGTGTGAAGCAGCACCTGCCCCCTGTAGAGCGGTTTGTTTGTTGGGTCGTTGTAGTTAAACAGACACATGTTGATGAAGTGGATGAGTAAACTGGGAGCATCTTTAGATGTGAAAGCATCATAGGCTGTCCACTTGTAGAAGACCAGCAGGATGAGGTATCCAAACAGGCTGGACATGAAGACGATCTCTGGGATGAAGCTCAGGAAGATGTTCAAAGGCTTCTTGAAATACCTGACAAGAAGGAAGAAGCTGAGAACTCATCTCTGACAAAACCATCAGCTGCAGGGTCTCCCTTTATTATTCATGTAAAGACAAATATATAACAGAAAACACGTCAGACATTAATATAACATACAGGTGGTTGAAGAGGCTGAGGGAAACTCCAAACAGCATGTGGATGACACCAAGGACCACTGACATCTTCATCTTGAAGGAGTTGAGGAAAGTTAGCTTGTTGGTGGCCACGTTCCAGATCTGTAGAGAAACAGGACAAACATCTGACACCTCCATGTTTGTTCTCATCTGAAGATAACAAATACTGCTCTAATGTTGGAACAGTTCTGAATTATTTGTTTGTCATCTTAGTGTAGAGTGAGAACTGTGGAAAGAAATGTCTCCAATTGAAAACTCGGCTGAAGTTTGTCCTGTGTGGACTAAACTTTAAACTTTACTTAAATACAGAAATGTTACCTGTTAAATCAAAATCCTCATTTCTTTCATGTCTTCTAGCATAAGGCTCATTAACAGACCCTGTCCCTGTCCCGACCCTGTCCAGGCCCCCTCTGAGATGAACTGTAAGCTGTCCAGGGTGGACCTGCTGACTGCTGAGACTGGAGGACTGTCTCACAGCTAACCAACATGCACCCTGTCATGGACTTCTGGAACTAAAAGTCTAATTCTACACAAATGTTAAAGTTATAAACATATTCATACATATATGTTTCGATCAGGCTGTCCAACACTGTAATCCTGTGATTCTTACAGCTAACTGTATGTTTCAGAACATTAAAGTGACTCTAACATGCTGTACTGATGTTAACATAGTCTCAGGCTGTCTCAGTTCATGGGCTGCATCCTCATAGGTTTGTAGTCTATGTGGGCCACGCAGGCCACAGCCCACAGTTGCATAGACCTGCTGTGAAATAAGACGTCTAGCCTTCGGTTTCATATCACATGCCTTCAGACTTAAAATGCACTTGGAAATGAATTCACACATCTTTTCACAGGAGGAATAACTTCACAATTACGTACATGTCAAGTTGCACAGATTGTTCATAATTTACACAGATTTTCACTCATTTTGTAGTTATACGGCCGTATAGAGAAATCTCACAGACTTTTTTCAAAAACTCAGTTTCAAATTTATTTAACATGTCAGAGCCTGTAGAATGTTAAAACAACAAATAATATCAAATAACTTTCTTCCAACCTGCTCTGCCTCTAGAAATAGGCTAACTTCTCCCGTCCTCATTTTCTCCTGCTTTGTGTTGCAGGTGCTGTCATCTCCACAGCCAGCAGTCCGCCTGCGCCTCACCCCCCGTGATTAATACAGATGTTTTGTGAAAGTTTTTAGGCTCATTGTACAGGTGAACGTCCAAAGGGTTTATCAGTTAAAATGTTACTCATAAATAAATAAATTTTAAAAAACTTCATAATTTGGGTTTAGCTCTAGTATCAGTACTTGTACTTGTACTTGTATTTATTTAACATCTTATTGCAACATGAGTTTCATCAGATGCTAAACTTACATTTAACAGCAAATTCTTTGGTCCATGATGAATTTCCAAACTATGCCGACTTGGTAAAAAAAGACTTTGTTTCTCTGTTTAGTTTGATGTCGGTGAATTGACTCCTGAGATATCCTCGGCTGGGAAGGATTCTCTGATACATCTTTGAGTTTTAAGAGTTTGTGGGCCGCATTCCTCGGCTGCATGAGGAGGAGCCTTCAAATTGGGACAGTACTCGGCGCGGAGCAGTGACGTATGCGGCCGACAAATGCCCACTCATGAGGACGCAGCCCATGAATTGAGACACAGCCACAAAATCTTTAATTGTAGTTATTTCAGCAAGTGGGCACGTTTTACCGGATCAATTCCAAGAGGATATGGTCCATTGAAGACACCAGGAACAGCAGGATCCAACTGTAGAACTGGATTTACTTCGAGTGTCTCAAACCTGGGACAGATTAACAGTAAGTTAATGCATGGACTAAACTCTGACCCTGTTTCTGGATCCTGCAGGATGTGGAGGGAAAACATTTGTTTCAGAACATGAATATGTATCTGCCTTTGTCAGACAACTGTTTACTGGTAACACACGGATCTCTGGCTGAAAGGATGTCATCACATGGAGGATTTCAGGAAAGCAAAGTGATGGCTGACTTACGACCAGTTGGCTCCTTTGGAACCAAACATTGGCCTGACACTCCAACCAGAACCAAACATGTTCAGGGACTTGGAGAAGCAGTCGTTGTAAATGATGCCGGTGTAGACAGAGAAGATCCCCATCAGGAGAACGATGTAGCGCCCAGCAAAGATCATGTTGAACATCTGCAGAGGAAAACATCTTGATGGGTCAGTTTGCAATGTGTGTGTTGAGTGTCTGAATCGTTCTGTGTTGGTGACAAACACAACCTCGTTGTCACTCTTCTGAGCCAGGATGCGGGTCTCACGGAGGACCAAGTAGAGGGCGGCAGAGGTCATCAGAATGCCATGACCCACATCGCCAAACATCACGGCAAACAGGAAGGGAAAGGTGATGATGGTGTATGGAGCTGCGACAGGTAACAGGAAGGAATAAGTCATTGCTCAAATGGTCAAAACAAACTCTACAACTTTTTTTATTTCAGTCTAAATTGAGCTATCTGCAAATAATACATTTTAATATTATGCAAATGTACACGATGAGAAATAAGTTATTCATAAAAAAAGCGGTGCAAACATTTAATAATTGATCTAATTGTCATGATTGGTGTTTTTATGCTTGGGTTTTCTCTAAGTGTTTCAGTGTTTCCCTGTGTGCTGTTTGCCCGGCTGCCCTTCCCTGGCTCACCTGTTTCCCCTTGTGTCATCTCCAGGTGTTTCTCGTTTGTCCTTATTAGTTTGTCTTTATATTCTGTGTTCAGTCTGCGTCGGATCATTGTGCTGTGTCAGCAGCCTGATGGATTTTTCATGTCTACGAGTTTTTGCCACGCCAATCCTTGTGAGTTTTTGAGCTGCTTTGACAGCATTTTTGTGTTAATAAATCTTTTGTTTGGAAAGCCTGAACTCTGCCTGCGCCCTGGGTTGATCCTGCACTGAAACCTGTCACTGCTCCTATTTGTTCTGGTTATCATTACCACTAAAATCATGTCGACTAATCTTAGTAAAATGCTGTCAAGCAGAAATTATGATTCGTGGTTTTTACAGCAACAACATACGAGTGAGGCTCAAGATAACAGTCTGCATGCCCAGGTGCTTAATTTTATACACCTGTGGCCATGGAAGTGATTGGAACACCTGATTCTGATCATTTGGATGGGTGAGCTAATACTTTTGGCAATATAGTGTATTTTTTGATCTATCAGCTGAGAATGTTATTCATAACAACAAATAAATGCCTGAATCTTTCTGTAGTTTTTTTATGTTTTAAAAGTCTAAAGTTATGTTCACAGTGGCAAAAGTGACCCAAATCAGATTTTTAATGACAGTCTGAATGTGACAAATCTGATTTTTTCAAACCTGATCCAGGTCTTTTCAGTATGTGGTCCTAAATCAGATCCATATCTGATGTTTTTTCAAAGTGATCACTTGTGTTGCATTTCATCTGACATCATTGAGCTATAGTAGTGTCTGTTACTGTCAAAAAAATAAGCAAACCTGGAACCCTTGAAAAAGTTAGTTGAGCCAAAAAGTTTATAATTTACATGTAGTTTAAATTAGATTGTCAACAACCACACAAAAAATCTGATCTGAGCAAAAAACTGAACTTGAGCTTTATGACCTGTGAACCCGTTTTGTTTTAAAACTCAGGCCAGAAAGAGGGGCAAAACAAAAAGTGTACTTTGTATATTTCATTTAAATAAATGAAACCTGGATTTATTTCCCGATAGTTTCCAATCCCGTAGGCGTCAACGATGTTCTGGAAGCCTGATGTGAACTTGTTGGTCTTGTTGAAGGTAGGTGGAGTCTGCTTGGTCTGCATTCGGTTCAGGATTGAAGGCACCGTGGAACCACTTCTCTCCTGTCAAACAGAGCTTTTCAGTTGTGGGCTGGGGTAATGTTAGACATTCTTAACATGAAAACACTTAATAATTTACTGTTTTTATTATCAGCACTAATGCTCCTACAATTACTCTCTGGGAATCAGCTGAGTGGTGGAAACAAAATGAAAGTGCAGATGATGAAGGGTCATGTGACCATATGTATCACAGTAACAGATCAAAGAGATCAGAGTTGTCAGAATGGGCTCACTACTGCTTCCATGTCAGTGGCACAAGACAGAAATAACAAATAAACACAGACAAGTTGATTAAAAATAACTCAGAGAACAGAAATGTGCCATCTTTTTCAGTTTCTCTGTAGCTACAGTTCAGTAAAAGATGTCTCACCGTTCCTCGGCGCAGAGCAAACTGGATTGAGTCGAGGTCTGAGACCGGACACCACACCTCGGCAATCAGACATTTCTGAGTGACGTCAATGTTGCAGAGGTTGAGTGTGTGGTAGATGGCCTTCATCTTCCTCACTTTGATGAACCAGACTCTCATAGTCCTGGAGGCGGCCTGGAGCACTCGCTGACGATGGTCCTCTGTTTGGTTCAGAACCTGTAGCGTTAACATGGAACAACTTAGTTCAGTCCAGTCACAGCTGTGTCTACAAGAGGCTACGCACAGTGTTAAACACACACACACAGCAACAGCTTCATCATACTCAGCTTAAAAACAGAAGACATGGTTAGTGTTGCTCAGCTGGAAGAGATGTTTACTAAAAAACAAATGTTGTTCTGCAGAGTCAACACCAGAAAAGCACAACTGTGTGAATGTGTTTATTGAAACTGGAAAACTAAATATTTTCATCTTTGGAACATTTAAGTGAAGCAGAGTTTCCAGCAGAACTGAGTCAGTAAGAGGTGTGTTACGACAAAACACAAGTCTTTCACTGAGTTTCACTCAGACAACCTGTCCTACAATATTATCCTGTTATAAACTGGTTTGAATTAGACTTTAAATTAAGGCCTGCACCATGGAGCATCTGGTAGGTGGCATCAGTGGGTCTATGGTTTCTCATTTACAGATGGTGCAAAATGCTCAAGGCACAAGGAAATTTGATCACATTTCCAGTTTTAAAATCTTAGAGATTTTTAGAATTCATTTTAAAATTAAATTTGTTTTTAAATCACTAAGCAATCTTGCCCCTCCCTACCTTTCTGAGCTTTCACATCCATACATATACCGATCTATCAGATCTGCTGATCAGCTCCTCCTTCATTTACCACCAGGTGTAAGCTCAGAGGACATTGGTCTTTTGCTGTGTTGGGTCCGAAGTTATGGAACACCTTGCCTTGTAAATCATCTCTTAAAATCCACTTGTATTAACTGGATTTGTTATATTTTATGATGTTGATTTTTACGTTTTCTGTCAGGTCTTATTTTTTATGCGTTTTATGGTTGAGTGTTTGATTTTTATTTATTTATTTGATCTATTCTCTTTTATTTTATTCTGTTTTTATCATTTATTGTTGAGTGTTTTTACTGTATTTTATTGTACAGCACTTTGTTTATTTGGAGGAGTTCTAAAGGGGCTTTAAAAATAAATTGGATTGGACTGGACTGGGTTAGATTACAGCAAAAACCATCAACCGATGAGCCAAAACAGTTTCTGACCTACCATCTGAAGGTCATCAATGCGGCTGTTAACCCCGGCGAGCATCTCCTTCCTCTCCTGTGGAGTTTCAGGACATGGATAGAGAGAGGCACGAAACCTACAGACAGGAACTCAGTGTCAAAAACTACACGTTAACACAGAAAAAGACACGTTAACACCCAAAATACAAGATTAACATATAATCTGCACGCTAACACATAAACACGTTATAACATAAAATGACATGTTAACACCCGAACTACACATTAACATCACAAACTATACATTAACATCACAAACTACACATTAACATCACAAACTATACATTAACACATAAAATTACATGTTAACACCGAAACAACACATTAACACTTAAAACTAAATATCACCAAAACTACACATTAAAACATAAACTATATATTACCACATAAAACTATGTTAACACCCAATCAAAATGTTAACACCCAAACTACACGTTAACAGCCAAAACTAAATGATATCACCAAAACTTAACACATTAACATGCAAACAACACACCAACACATACAATGACACTTTAACAGGCAAAAAACATGGAATGATACTCTAACACACAAACTACACACTAACAAACAAACTAATCATAATCCAGAGTGTAAACACTAGAAGCAGATGGCTCATCAGGTGACACCAACCCCTCACAGATCTTCTTCACCCTGTTCTTCAGCTGGTCCCCTTGGAAAAAGATGATGAACACCGATTTGTGAACTTGGTCCCCCTATTATAAATACAACACATATGAACATGTTAGTATGTTTTTAATTATGTACAGAAATATTTCAAGGCATTTCAGAACATTTCAGGAGATCAGTACAGAAAACTGACAAATAAACTTTAGCAATGACACAATATGATAAACTACCACCATTACTCTTCCCATTAACGTCATTTGAAGATGACAGTAATCCACTTGGGTCTTGCCTTCATTTGGATTTACCTTTAAACTCCATCAAACAGGTTTTATTGTTTGTTCATAAACTTGCTACTTGCTATCTCTTTAAATATACAGGGATTATCACACTTTATAATCATTTTATTTCTTTTCAAATAAAATGAAATTTTATATTTAAAACACAACTGAAGAATAATTGCTTGAATTTGTATTTGTTGGCAGTAATGAATTTGAGATGTTTATATATTTCTGTATTAATTCTTGATTGTGGTCATCTCAGTTCTGCACATAAAGTTTCCTAAAATAATTACTTGAACCTTAGCATCAGTGCATCCTGTTGTTACCCATGCCTTCACCCACTGGGGCAGGAGGTATACTGTTCTCTGGCTGTCTGTATGTTAGTGCAGTGTCCGTCTATCACGGGTGGTCTTGTGTGCACGATATCTACTGAATTTAATTATGTATTTACTTATAAATAGGCATAGTAACTCTGTTAGGGTAGTACTCAGTCTGATTAGATTCAAGCATCAAAGGGTCAAAGGTCAAGGTCATTTATGATGATTGGTAATGTAAAACTGGCATTTTCTTCTAATTCCCTGACAGTACAAATAAAATGGCTTTGAGTTCCACTTTGTTTAATTCTTGTTCCACTACCGCTCAGAACTACTTTTGGTTTAGTGCTGACCGTAGTGGGGTCCTCCAGGGGGTCTTCGATTTCTGCCTTTCGTAAGAAGACGTTACCCCGACACACCCTCCACAGCATCCGCTCAAAGGTGGGAATCCTCTCTCTGCTGATGACTCCAGCCACAAACCTGCTCCGACCAGACACAGAAACTTTTAAAACCAAAGAACTAAATGAAATCAGACCTCAGTAAATTGCCCTGAATACTGCATCCAAAACCCAGGAACCATGGCTCGCACTGATGTGGCTGCTTGATGAAAACCACATCATGTTGTTCTTGTTGTTGCTTCAACTCCTCCACCTCCAGAAGCTGGACGCAAATTTTTTTCCCCTTAATTTGAGTCAAATTTCCGGGCTAACAAGATAAATAGGCTAGCTCACAAAGACAAAGACTGTGCAGATTTTCAGCTCATTATAGCAGCTAAGCTGTTAATCTCACTTTGTAGGTCATACGCTAGTGCTTGATGGGTTTTGAAGAACTCTGCTTCATCGTACAGTTTATAAACACGCCTCTCTGACCTCACACACAGGAAGGTACAGAAAATGAGCAGAAGGATAATGCAGTGCTTCTGTTTTACCCGAGCCTGAGTGGAGCCCCGCGGCCCCCCTCACTGCCCTCCATTAGAGCTGAGGACTCTTCCAGCAGGTTGGGATCTTCCATCTGGAAACAATAACATCACGGTATTGAAATCTGAAAGTCATCTTTCATCCGCAACCCACTAACAGTTTAATGATGTAAAGACGATAAATGTTCCAACAGGTGAGATGTAAACACACAACCTCATCAAAGAACTGCTGGGTTCGATGCAGGATGTGTTTGAGCTCAGTCAGCTCCAGAAAGTTCTTCTTCAGAGCTTCTTGGTTGGTGTTGATCTCCTTTAGTTCATTCTCCAACTTCTCAAACGTTGCCTGCAGAGAAGAGCCGCCACACACTTTCACTTTCGGCTAACTCTCAGTATCAGAGATGAAAAGTGCGCAGTGGAATTATGATACATATAGAGAAATATCTGCTTCAGGTTTGTTTTTTACATGTTTTAATTTCCCAGGACTGGAAACACATGAAATGCTCCATCTCTGATTACCTCCAGGTCGATCATGTCTCTGGGAAAAGGTACTTCTGGGTTCTCTCCGGTGTCCACCATGGGGATGTTGGCCTTTTTGATCTCCTTCTCAACAAACCCTGTTCAGAGGAGAGCTCATGATTCAACCAGTTACCATATTTACGACTGAAAAAAAATCTAGAGATCTTTAATTGCATCACTCACTTAGTTTCCTGTCCATCTCCTCACATCTCCTCACTTCATTCACAAACTTACGCTGGAATACGTTCACATCTGGATTTAGCTGTGCAAAAAAAGACCAAAGCACGTCATTTATGACCCAATAATTATAGTGTCTAGCTACATTTAAAAGTCCAACTATTCATTTTCTTTACTGCTTTTCCAGTTTTGAGCTGCAGGGAGCTGGTGCCTATTTTCAGCAGTAGCTGTTCTTTTTAGACAGAACAAGGACACCTGGACAGGTCTCCCGTCCGTCAGGGACAGGAAGACTACACTCACACGGCAGGCAACTGAGACTCATATTGAACAGGACATATGAGATTTTTACCAATCTGAGCCTGGTATTTTCAGTATGTGGTCAGATGCATATATGATGTTTCACAGAGTGACCTCAGTCTGAACGGTCATGTCTCATTACATCAGACTTTTACCTCACGGAGGCAGGGCTATACAGATCCATCCTGATGTTGATATTATTGATACCAACTAGGGATGAAGGTATTGAATAATGAATTCAGCTAAAGTTGATTGATCTTATTGATTGACTAACAATTAATTGATAAGTGGCCATTTTCTTACAAACCTGAGTTTTCTCTTCTATCAACAGGGTCTTTCCATAACATGAAGGTGTAGAAAAATTGCGATATTCAAAACTGGTATGTCTGAATAATTGCAGGAATCCACTGGATTTCTCTCAAAAGCTTTATTCTTGTTT